>VKOC01014858.1:0-62471 GCA_009364415.1 Spea multiplicata
GTTTTTTTTTTAAAAAAAAAGCATGTGTGAAATGAGTGAGTGAGTGAGGTGGGAAAATTATGTTACTTATTATTTCTAATTTTGTTTTTGAGAACCTATCGATAGTTGGATACATAACGTAAAGTTTTACATAAAAAATACATTTTTAGTTTCAATATAAAAAGCAATGCTTAGTCAATAGAGTAGTTGTTCATTTTGGGGCTTAACATTTTGTTCTTTTTCTATTAACTCGGCAAAGGCAGTATGTGAATGTGGGAAGAAATAGTCTCTTGTGCTGTGTATCATCTTATGTTTGTTTAAATTAAAATTAATATATAGTACATTTCTTTAGAAATATACAGGTTTAATTTCAGGTTAAACAGTAGAAGCCAAAATCATTTAAAAACCTGAAGGGTGTTTTAATAAAGTTTTTTGTTTTATTGGGTAATATTTTTCTATTAATAAAATGATGATAACCGTATCATTTCAGACGATAATACTGTGTTGTTTACTTTTACTCATTTTTTTTTTTTCATGTGCGTGTTACCTGTCCAGCATTCCCCAAGTATCACTAAAGATTTTGGTTCAGTAGTATGTATAACTTACAACAATAATTGGACTTGATTTGTATGGTGTTTATAAGTAAATGTCAGTCACTCCATCATTCTTCGTTTTGTAAAACACTCAATAAGACAAAATATAAAAAAACACAATATTGCATCCAAAGAGTCAACAAAATTTGATACATTATTTCGTGTGTGTGTCTACTGATGATTGATTGGATCATCCCTGGTACTTTTACTTGCAGTTTAAAAAGATATGGTTTCAAGTGTAACAGATGTTTATCTAACATGATATTGACAAGAGCTCAGAGGGTTATGATTAAAGGTCATTCAAGACAGGATCTCGCTAGGAATTAGTGCTGGAGCTCAGATGTTTTATTAATGGCTGCAAAAAGGGGGCCATACCTAGAAGCCTTTTCTTATTCACAGAAAACAGACACTTAAGTGCATTACATATTAACGCTTACATGTTTTCACTTTGCCATTATTTCTTTTAGAAAATTAAGATATAGTGGGCATTGATAAGCGGTAATGCCCATGCGATCATTCTTCAGAGTTATTCTGTTATTTTTAATTTTCTTTAATTATTTCTAATACCATATCCCTAGTTTGCTATAAAAACATAAGGCAAGTATGTATGACTGTCAGTCTATAAATGTATGGATATAACATAGTATAATAACACACCTAAGCAACAATATAACAACAATATAAGGCTGAACTTGATGCCTATATAACTATGTAACTATGTAAATATGTGTGCGTTAAACATAATCATGCCTGACAGTGATTACGGTTCATTTATAACAACGGTGTCTGTTGGGTTTGTTGTATGAGTCCACTGTTAGGTACATGTGGTGTATTTTAGAGCAATTGTTGAATCTGTTTATAAGCAACACAATACATAACCGGATAAATACAATAAGTTTGACCAGAACAATATTTGTTGCTAATAGGCAGGTCCCAGTGCAGCGCCACTGCACCTACATCCACAGCCACCTTCCATTCTGCTCCGTGCCACCCACTGTACAGTGTTGTGGATTAAGGCACTCTACAGAAAATAATGTAAAGTTGAGGCTCCCAAAGCTATAATATAAAGTGTGCCCATGCTAGAAGCACTACATAAGGCTAAACTGTATCTGTCATTTGTTATTGGCATAAATAAATGGTAGACGTGGAACCAAGGAGTTTAAAAAAATACATTTAATAAAATTGAATAGATTTTAATAAGCTATCTAATGGGGTATGTTCTGGTTGAGAGGCAGAAAACTATTTTGGGATAGCAGTATGTGTGAATAGTGGATTTACTTTTGAATTTACCACTTTGTAATTATGGAATAAGGTCTATTTAACGTAATGAATAGATCGTCGTGCAGTAATATTAATGCATGGTGTACCTTGTCAAGCATTTTACATTACTGTTTAAGATTAGGCAAGCAGGAAGCTAAAAGCAATACACTAAAATCCACCTCATATCTGATTAATGAGCACAACGTTCTTCTAATTAATATTCACACATATTTTCACACAGGTCTACACCCACTATAATACTTACAGAATGAATAAGTAGCAATCTACATCATTCTATTACCATGCTATTCATTACTGTTCACCCATCTAAACTATATTCATATTTAATGGCAAAAAAATGTCCTACTCAATTCTGTTTCTCAGAATTTCAACGGGCATAGCTTCTTAATCATTCATGGTCAAACAAATATAATGTATGAGTAAATATCAGTACTTGAGTATGCAATGGAGACCACACAATGCCAAATAATATTCATTTAGATTTTACAATGTACGCAAGCAATTACACTTCACATAGCATAGTACGTTACCCTAGAGACTAGAGATTTACACCGAAGATATGAAACAGGCAATATTTTTTTTTTTTTACATTTCCCTGCTTGAAGTTTGGTAGAGCAACAGTCAAGGTAAAGTGGCAATATTGGGTATTGTTAACATAAATCCAATGTGATTTTTAAAGATAAGTGTTTGTTTAAAACTACAGCCTTGATTTAACTTTGTGATTTTGCTTCTGTAGAGGTCAGTGATTTTAATTGTTTTATTGTATCTTTTATCATAACCTTTTTATATGAATCGTCAACATATCCAACTCTTACATGGTTTTGTCTACCTAGAATTGCCGATATAAAAATAAGTTGACAATGCATTTATTCACCTTATTGACCTCATGTAAAAGTATAGATTTTGCTCCTAGTACAGAGCATTGGGTTTCTACATATGGCAAAATAAAGGCGTGAAAATGAAAAAAAAAACATCATATACACACATCGGAACTTTCTAAATGACTCAACCTTAAGACTCAGGAAACATTGTAGGTAGTGTCCCGTAAATGGTGATAGCCACAATGTCTAACAACAATCCAAGGCAGCTGTTACTTGTCAGAAGGTAAGTATTTTCTTATATAAATCACCAGTATTCAAGCAAGAATTTTGTCTGTTATATACCAGAGGGACTAGCACAAGTTACGAATCTTAAATATGAATAAAATGGAGGAATCTGCTTTTTAAAAATTATCTCAACAGTAATAATTGTATTAAACTGAACCACTAAACTCCACTTCCTAGATTTGAAGATATATATGATTAATAACCAGCAACAACAAAAATAAGTCAACAGTTTTATCAGGATAGACAGTGGACATTACCTCATGTGGTTTAAACAGCATCCCTAAAAGCCAAGCAACGAGACTCAAAAGAAACATCAATATGCATATCAAATGCATTTATTAAAAACAGACTGTGTGAAAAAGAATATGAGGCGGAACAAATTGATACAGAGATAAATGAAGTTAGTAAATTAGAGAGGGGGGAATTGTTAAAAAGAAAGAAAAAATGATAATAATGAATTGTGTATAGCATTGGACTAGAATGATAAAAACTTAAAAAAATCATTAAAAAAACACTGGCCTATCTTAAGGCAGAAGGAAAGTTTGAAAGATTTTATCACAGGCAAACCAAAAATTACCTTTAGAGGCTACCCTAATCTCCATAGGAAACTAACTAGGAATTTCACACACCATAAACGAGAAAAAGAAAGATAATTTCGCCGAACCCAGGTTTTTACGGCTGCAAGATGCGTAAGGCATGTAAATCAACTAAAAGTCAGCCAACTAATGGAGATGGCTGACTTTTATGTTTAGGGTTAATTTAGGGGCAGTTATGGTTGATGGGGTGTTAAGGGTGTTAAGGGTTAATTTAGTGCTGATAACTGAGGGTTAATTTAATAAAATTAACTGAAGGTGCAGTTAGAGGTAAAGGGGGGCAAACTAAGGGGAATATAAATCCTATGGGCAGTGAAGATTAATGTATTGATTTATAAAAGTATGGTATCAGTGAGATTCTCTGAATGATTCAAATCACTGTAAGATTCGAATCTCTGTAAGATCAGGATCCCTGTAAGATTCGAATCATTTGAATCATTTGAATCATTTTAATTATTCGAATCATTTGAATCTTTGAATCATTTTAATTATTTGAATCATTTGAATCTTCGGATCATTCGAATCTTCGGATCATTTGAATCTTTGAACGACTCTCTGACTCTATGAGTCATCGTTCTCTGTGAATTAATGAGCTGTAACCTGACCCCACAGTCTGTGTCTGAGTGCTCTGCAGATGACTCACTCTAGGATCAGGTTACAGCTGCATGATTCACACACTGAACCGCTACAAATGAATCGTTCAGTCTACTGAACCGATTCATCCGGATCACTAAAAAGAATCGGATCAAATGAAGGATTCGTTCATGATCCGGACATCACTACAATACATAAGACTGACCACCTATATGAATAGGGAAGCATTATAATATTACAAAGAATAGGTATTTTCTTGAACATTACAGTAACCTCAATTGTCTATCTGTCATGGCACTAAGTAATACAAATAAAATGTGTAGAGGTGTTAATGCATTTAAAGAATTAGGTTGGAGTATATCCTATCCAGTGAAACTAGATTACCCAGCATTCTATACAGATCTTGTAAAGACAATGGCGTCAATGGGATTGTTATTTTAATTTTTCATAGAAAATGTTGATCTCAGTCTTCAGATTTTTCTTGTTGGGGAAATAAGCATGCCATTTTTGTGTACTGGATATTTCACAAGTCATATATAAAGAAATCATATATATTTTGCTTCCACAATGACTAAGGTATGGAATTTTGTAAAAGGGCATTACAATATGCTTACAGTGACCACCTAAAATAGGGTTTAGATGTGTAAAGGCCTTAGTAAGTATGTTTGAACACCCAATTAGGTGAAGACCAATAGCTTGCAATCATTATCCAAACCATATATAAGCAAGGCATTTGTATGGCATAGAGAGGCATGGGAGGAGAGGTTGAGGGGAGATGTACTTGCCATCCACGGACTCTTCACGTCCCGAACACTTCCCCCCTCCATCCCCAGGACAGATGTCATCAACTAAATTCCTCTCCAAGGTTTTGTAAGACGTATTTTGTATTATTTTTGTTATCTACTTTTTATATTCTTCTTCCATTTTTGTTTGTATTAAATGTTTTACCTTTGTTTGCAACTCTGCCTATTTTTGATGCATATACACATATATATGTGTTGTTCCCGATACGACGTTTGTGTTGGCCCTATACATTTATAACAGCTAACCAGTAAAAGTAATAGTGCTTTATGTACCTTTATGTACACACTAGTAAAATGCTGCAAATGCATTTATAAGGTATATTATGGTCTAATACTAGAAATACAAATTGCTACTACCAGTAATCCATTTTTTGGGTTCTCATATACTGGGAAGCAAATATAAACGCAGGTCTGGCTTATCTGCTGAAAACAGAATAAAGTTAATAAACCAGTCCCTTTATCTTACTAATATAGCAAAAATAAAAACATACATTGTTTAAGCTTAACTTTCTGTAGTGCAGACTAATGTGAAAAAATTGACAAACTACAAAATATTGTAGATAGCCTTCCCAGAGGCTGTTATAGCTGTAAAGGAGGGGGCAACTCTATTTAATTGCCTATGGTTTTAGAATTGGATGTTCAGCAAGCTCACATAGGTGTGATGGTCAGGGATCCACATACTTTTGTTCATATAGTGTATAAAACAGCACTTAATTCAGATCTGTTGTGGTTTCACCTTTACCTCTATGAAATCCCCATCACATTACTTGACAAAGGTATGGGCTATTAAGGAGCATTTTACTTTATATAGAAGACCAAAAAGGCAATGCTTGGAAGGCAATCCATGTAAAGTGGCTCCCATCCAGAAACCTCATTTAAAATATACAAGCTACCTTACTAGCACAACAAATGGAATCTCTTATCTATCTATATCTATCTAAAATCTTTGATATTGCTGTCACCGCAATGCTAATTTATCCAAACGACTGTACATGCCTTACTCAGATCAACTCTATCATCAAATCAGATTGTAAGTGCTTACAATAACCGTCAACAATCTTTGTGAAAAAAACATAATCAGCATTCAATAGCTCCAGAACAATTCTGTCTTCCCTAGAGCTCCCCATTAAACATCTGACAGCGAGGATACACATTTTATTCCTTGGCATCAGGGTCTCCAAGTTGCAGTAAACAGACCTCAGGCTGATGTAGGAACTATGGCATAGTGCAGGAATAGTCAATTATGGGCTGCATTTTGCTATTTAGTAAAAATTGAGAAAATGTTATGGATAATAAAAGCAAATATATGAATCGATAAATAACTATGGTCATATCATAGCTATTATCATAACATTGATTTTTCACTGTTTAAAAATACAACTGGTCCATTATTGTCTGGGCTACAAGTTGTTTTTTAATGAATGTTAAAGTAATAAAAAAATGTGCTTAAAAAATATTGTGCTTTCTGGTTTACAACAATTCTAGTTTTTACCGAACATAATACTTTCTGAAGGCTGTATGTAATCGAGCTCTGTTATCTCTACGAGACAAACATTTGACTAGTAAAAGTTTAAGTAGGGAAGAACTTTATTAGCATTGCCATCATATATATATCTATTTAACATTATGTGGGTTTATTTATAGTACCAAAGTAAACAGCGCATTCATATTGCAACCAATGTGATAGCAAATATACAGTAATTGCGGGGTCAATTAGAGTCAGTTATATCCACAGGTGTGAAAAATCTGTTTCCTAACTATGGCAACTTCCAAAAGAGGTAGCTCCCAACATTTCCATTCGACAAACTGGAATGACCACCCACTCTTCCTTAACCAGAAGGTACACTCTCTCCCTGTCCATCATGAGCCTCCATTCCCCACAGCCACATATTCTTCAGAATGGATCTATACCTTCTTCTTTAGCTAGCTGCATGCTCCTGGCAGGCCCATCTAGTCTGTCTGACTCGTTACATAAGATTGAAAGGACTATGGAGATGGAAGACTATAGAAGACTATAGAAAGCCGTCACACTGTAGGACCAAACGTAGAAACGCGGGAACAGATTACAACCTCACAGGAGCCTCCAAAATCAAGACTGTCCCATGTAAAATTGGGAGACATATGCATACCTAGTTATATAAACAAGTAATCAAATAACCCTACATCATGATTTGTAATCGCAATAATGTTGCTGGACATTTGGTTAGATGTGTAGAATAAAAAGGAAATGAGTCATAGAATATGCTTTGCATGCATAAATGATTTTACAGATGAGGCTACCTATCTTTATAACATAATAATTACCTACAGCATCTGAATTATAATCCAGTGCACTGAAAATGATTCATCCAGCTGATCAATGAGCAGGAAAAAAGTAGTTTGCATAAAATTCATAGTAATTAACTACTTCAGTGGTGGAAGTTCCCCTAACACAATACTGATGATTAGGCATCATATTTTGTAGATAAAAATGATGGTAATCAAACATTTAAACATTTTTTTTTATAGTAATAAGCCCTTAAGGACGGCTGTAATTAATTTTAATTTATGCTTGTATAAGTTTTATTGCATATCAATGGTGATTATGTTTTATTTAAGGTAGAAAACGAAGACATAAGTCTTATGTATATTCTTCCATTACCCCTTTGGGTGCTGGGGATAGGGATACATTATGTTTACATTAAAAACAGCCTACACTTTAACTAGGGAAACCCATTTTTTTAGTCGAAATTAAGCTATTCCTACATACGGAAGTATTTAGTCTAGACCTAGTGTGGTAGGTCTAGGGGGGCAGCGGGCTCTCTGCCACATAACAAGGAGCCTCAAGTTCCTTGCAAAATCCACTACTCAACATGCCAATTTAAAGGGAGATCGTGGTTCAATAACACTGCAGAGGGTTGTCAAGAGTCATCACAATCCTCCATAGTTTCCTTCTGTACTGCACTTCCCTTATGAATATATAATGGGGAAAGCCCCCAAAACATTATCTTTCACCTACAATTACCACCAAAAATACAAACCAAATAGTAAAGATTAAGGAAACTAAACATAAAAGCTCCCATCCTCCTTAATAGATTTATCCTACATATGTAGATTGCCCAGACAGCCCATGTAAGTGACATTATGTAATATAAATCTGTTTAAGTACACATAGGGGTTAAAATTATAGATCATTCTAAAGAGTTCCTCCACTGGGGCAGGAAATGACCTTGCTTGGTCTCCTTCAAGACTTTTGGACATGGATCAAATGAGTGTGTGGAGAAAGGTCATCTGGGATTAATTCTCTACCTCATGTGTTCTTTCTTCTATCTTACAGTTGTTACAATATTACGGTTGGCTATCCAGGAAACTGTATACTGTTTTGTTTGGAAGAAACATTATTTCCCAAAGTGTTTTGTATTTTCAGTGCTTCAGACAATTAGTAGTATTTATCAATGTGCTGTATTTCTATTGTGACCATCTTTGAAATGGTGATGACATCATGGAACACAGCAGGCTTAAATTATACTGGAGATTTCAGTCGCAAGTTCAACACATTTGCTGAGGCCCAGTTAACAAGATTATATTTACAATTGGTTTGGTTTATACTCACTGAAAAATGTGATAAAGCAATAACATTTCTCATATGACCTCTTATGGTCAGGTTAAGGTCATCTGACAGCAGCCTTTGTCAAGCTGGTATTTTATCCTGACTCCAAGTCACCATTATCTAGATGCAGTTCGCCAACAACTGTACTGTTAATTTTTTATGTGTCTTAAGGTCAATTTCCACTATCTGGCATCCCTTAACACACGAACATCAATATGTAATAGATCCCACGGTGATGTCCATTAATGAGCACAATTTAAAAAAGAAAATGATACAAAACTAGTATAAGCAATGAGATTTTAAAACAACTGATATGTAAGCATTTGAACATTTTCTTTCTTCAGGTTTTAAAGAATATCATTGTATGTGACATTTCAGAATAGGCATTTTCTTTTTAATTTTGGTATTGATTATTCAATTAATTAAAGGCTAGGTTTCTCTTAGTTGTTCAAATGTGAGAATGAGCATCTATTTATATCTCATGTCCCAATATGATCTGAATGTCTTTCTTGGACAATAAAATCTTTCTTCATATTATTCAGTTGCTGAGCTGAGAGAATATTACTGGTTACTATATTTGTTTAAAAGAGAACTTTTAAACTAACCTAACTGATGTTTTTTTTTAAATAACTATAATAGGTAGAGGAACAGAAGACCAGGGCCATAGGAAGGGTGAGGCGAGAAAGGGCACTCGCCTCGGGCACAGCTGCGAGAGGGCACACAGATGCCTGAAATTAGGAACCGCGAGGTCTGTCACTTCAGCACCAGCAAATAATGCCAAGTGTCGGGATATGATGTCATGTCATAGCCAGTGCGTAGTGATTATGGAGCACTAAAAAGAGGTCTGAAGTGACAGGTAAGAGATGAGAAAGGGCTGTAAGGGCAGTGTATGTGTAAGTGTGGGTATGGACAGATGTGTGGTTAAGAGCAGTGTAGGTATTTGTGTGTTTGTAAGCTGGTGTGTGTGTGTATATGTGTGTTTATGGACAGGTATGTGTAAAAGCAGTGTGTGTGGGCAGTCTTGTGTAAGGGCAGTGTATGTGTATATGTGTGTTAATGGCAGGTGTGTGTGTAAGGGTAGTATAAATAAAATAACCTCGGTAAAAAAAAAATAGCTGGAGGGCACAATTTTCCATTCCTGCCTCAGGCGCAAAAGGAACTAGCTATAGCTCTGAAGAAGACATAGCATATCTAGAATTCAGTAAAGCATTTGACCCTATCTATGATTTAAGACGTAATTTAAATAAATTGCAGCGTTTGGGTTTGGATGTTAAAATAGTTGAATGGAAGATAATGCTCCAGTGACAGGAAAAAAAGTTTGTAGTTAGTAAATATCAGTGGAAAGCCATGTAACTACGTACACCACGTACATCAAGCACCTATTCTGGATCCACTTCTCATTTTATTCATTTATATTTTATTGGTGATCTTACAAATGGTCTTCAATGGAAGGTAAACCTTACTGGTGGAAAATGCCAAATGGCTAATGGTTTAAATAATGCTGTTCAATGTTGATAAATGTAAAATAATGCACTTGGGGATGTAAAAATCCAAAATCCATTAGATGTAATGTGCAATTATTTGTGTGGACCTACAGATAGGCAGGCAGTGTAATAAAGCGGTGGTAAATGCAAGCAGGATGCTGAGATGTATAGCAAGGGGCATTAGTAGTAGGATATACATATTCCACAGACTGATAGGAATTTATAAAATGGTAATTTTGGTGTAGGCTGATAATGTTAAATTTGAAGGCTAAATATTTGGAGAAAAGACTAAAAGATAGACAGAATGTAATAGAAACACTCAAATAACATAAAGGGATTCCACAAAGTACAAGAGGAAAGTATACTTAGAGGGAGGAGAAATGTTAGGACAAGCAGTCATGGTCTAAAGATTTGCCTTCAGGAAATAATCGTAGGTTGCAAACTGTTACAAATATTTACCGCTGAGGAGGCACACAGAGAGATCCATTTCTGTAATCCGGCATCAGGCAACAGACACGGAGAGGCGGAATATATATATATATATATATATATATATATATATATGGTTCTAGTCTACAATTACAATGTACACAAAGAATATACATACGGCATGGGCAAAAATGGTCTCATCTCCTTTTCCTATATGCACAGCCAGGAACTGTTGGCAGCTACTGTATGCCAGTCTTGTATAGAAATAAGACAGCAATGAGATAAACACCTTGTGTTTATATATAACAGAAATACATACCAAAATAGAAAAAAACTAGTAGAATATAATAAGATGCCATGCCCGAACGAAGTGTCATCCATGCACTTAACAAAATCATGAGCATATGAATTTTAAAGCATATACACCAAAGAAAGAGAGCCCAACACAAAATATACTAAATTTGCTTGAATAGGGCAATTATAACTAAAAACATACCAAAAATTAGAAAAGCAAAAATGGGTTAATACAGATTAAGCCGACCCCCTGTTTGAGATCCCCCAACAGACTGCCTTTGTCAAGGGTAGGATCAGATATCTGAATACATTTACCCTGAAAAACAAATGGTCATGGATTATCACTTAAGGCTTGCTTATCACACAACTGAGAATAATGTTATCCAACTGTATTTGTTAAAAAACAAAAACATAGTTTAAAATGGATGCATTTTCCAGTTTGTCACCATAGCAACTACATATCTGGGATATGAAAAAACTGCACTTTTCAAATGAAATATATTTCAAATCAGGCTGTCACTTTAGGAATACCCTACATGATCAGTGGCACAAGTAACAAATATGTTTGTGTTTGTAGTAGGGAAAACGATGTAATACTGTAAGAAAATTGGATTGCTATTTAGAACTGCATCTTTCTTTTATATACAAAGGCCACAAACTCCCTTGAATATTGGATGAATTAGGAGGCAAGTAAACAAACAGCTGAATACACACTCAAATTCTGAAAACATGTAACATTTTGTTACATGTGCTTAATATTCATTATATCCAGAAGTCTAATAACCTCACTTGTTTCTAATGGTAGTCGCAATGTTCCGCAGCTTATCCCCTTAGGATATTTTGTGTATACCAACTCCGGAGTTTACCCAAAACACAACAATGTAAAATGGGAAAATTTCTAAAACCACAAGCTCTGGGTCCGTGTGAGTTTTTCTCAATCACCTAGAATGGCCAGGTTGGTATCTTGAATTTCAAGATTTCTAAGGCCAACTTAGTGAATAGGTCTACTAAAACTGTTACACTTTGCTGACATTTGGAACATGTATCCGGTCCTTTCTATCCTAAAGTGGCTTTACCTGCAGGTCTGCCCCACAAAGGCTACTTGACTGGCGTGACCCTAAAATATTTACAGTGGAAGGCTTATCACAGGGCCTGATATATATAAAATTTTACACTTACAATCGTATACAACAAAACTGGCATTCAGAAAGAAGGATAAACTTTTTAGCTATAAACTCTTATTTTATTGCTCTTCAAGGAAATCCTATAGGTTTCTTTGTAAGCCACTAAACTGCATTTTATTATTATTTTAACAGGGGGGTAAAATCAATAGTCCTTTATCTCCTAATAAAAATGTTCTGGTTAAGAGAATCCATGATCATGTGAAGAGCTACTACTGATTGGCATTTTATTCTTTCTATTCTTATTATTATTACTTAAAATAGTTTCACCATATTCCACAGTGCTATACAATGAGTAAACAGGGCATAACAAATAGTGTATTACCTTACAATTTAGACTTACGGAAACAAGCTTACATAGTATTAGTCTATTAAACATCTCAGTAGACTGCCATTAAAGAAAAGTTTCAAATCCACTCGGTGACACTTAATAAGACACTATGTGACTCAAAGGGAAATTTATAACAGGCATTTAACAAACTGTCCTCACTTGTCATTAATTCTCTAATGGTACCATTTTTCCTCTATAAACAAACATGGCTCAGTGGTTCTTACATACAATTTACCAGCCATATTGAAAAGGTCAGGGCTCTTAGCAGGTCAAATTATTGTTCAGTAAGTAAAAGAGCAAATGCAGCTTGTCTTCTTGTTTTGGTTTTATATCAATAAACAAAACACTGAGATCACATCATATATGTTTACGTTCATATTTCATTTTAACATCAAACCCAGGCAATTTCCTTCCTATTTTTAGATCAAAACACACATTCTGCCATGGTTAAAAAAAGTCAGTCCAACCAACAGCTTATCTACTGTGCAATATTTTCGACTAATTTATGCTCATCCAATTGCCTTGCAATTATTTGCTCATCATTCAAGCTTCAGGACCGTGTGCATTATATAAAAAAACGTGTTTTGATTCTGTTTTAAACGTGTTCTAATTACCGTAGCAAACAGTGGAATGTTCTTACAGATTGGTCCATTCAATTGGTAGCTGTGGGGCGAGGGCACCGCTTTTCAAGCTGTGTACATCCTCCCTATATCCTTCAACAATATTTCCCCAACTCCGCTTCTTCTCATGCCTCTTCATGTTCTTCTTTCTTTCCACTTCTTGTCCTTCTTCTTTGTCTGCCCTTTTTGTACTCCAAGAGGCCTGACAGATTCACGGAGAAAGAGAAGCTTTTCTGTACCTCTTTTTCTCCATAAATCTGTCCACATTTTTCAAAGGCCTGATTAATGGAACTGATACTGAGGGGAGACGTTGACGATAAAAGAAAACAGAAGAAAGAAGAACAAGAAGAGGCAAGAGAAGGAGTAGAGCTGCGGAAAAGAAGACAGGAATTCAGAAGTAGTCAGTGGAGAAGGTAGGGAGACAATGAGAGAGAGTGAGTGAGAGAAAGAGAGTGAAAGAGCGCGAGTGAGTGGAAAAGCCCTCAGAATTTTGTTCGAATCGCATGGCTATAAAACAAAATTAGTTGTCAGAAAACTAAATATGTTGTCGCAAAACAAGTGGACCATAAACTAAACAAAAAACGTAATTGTTTTTGGTCCATTTGCACAAGTCTAGTATCTAGTCTCTTTCGAAGTTACTCAGTGAATCCATCATAATAACTTTATATGGCCGTGAAATGCCACATTTTACCTTGTTGATCATAAAAACTTAACGGATCTTAATCAATCAACCGTTACATCTCTATGTGCGATGAGATCCATAGAAGTGTCTTCCAAAATCCATTTCCGTGCTGTGCAGGAACCGTGGCCATATACGGTACGTTCTTTGTTTTAAAAATGCCTAGGATTCTGTAGCTATATCAGTTTAGAAAATGGTTATCAACATAACCAAACAAAAAATCCAAAATTCTGTGGGTAACAGATTTAGTAAAATTTGGCATTCTGGTTATTCAACACCGTCTATGCCACAACAATGCTCCATTCCTACAGTCCCGCTTTTACACTGCGCAACTATAGATGGTATGTATGCGTTTAGCTATACCTCCCAGTCTGCCAGCACCTTAGTTTATTTAACTTCCGAGACAGTATGCCATGGATTTTACAGATGATTATATATCTAAATAACTAATAACTAAATATATCTAAGCAACTAAAGGTGGGTTTAGTAACCTTAGATGTTAGCAAAGAAAAGCTAACATTCTACACAAATAAAAATGGCTTATAGGATTCCCATTCCCCATACAGCACTGGTTTTCTTCCTACAGATATAAACTACATCAGAGCTGCCTACCTTCGGTCTAGGAAGGCTAAAGGCAAAATGTGTTTCCATGGTTATAGAAACGTTGTTTTCATGTTAACCCTGCAAATAACAAATGCTACAAGAAGTCACCTCGGTAAATTTCATGTTAAGAATAGGTTTCTATGCAATGAGAAAGAAGTAGTTCTGACATAAATGGCCATTATATGCATTACATTATAAATATGTCCCATCAGTTCTCATATCTGTCATTCAACCTAAAGACAGCTTAAACCTAGATTAGTCCATCACATAGTCTCTTTGATTAATATACCGGTGCCCATGTATCTGGGAAACCTGGTAGGTTAAGAAATCCGCTAATACCCCTTAATCAAACTGGTACCCCAAAAATAATAATATACACATACTGTATTATGTCTTAGTATATACACCTTCAGTCTTATTATGATCAGAAGTACAATTGGCTAACTTATATACTGAGTTTTCATGAATGTCATAACAGAAGCATAACTGCATGACTGTGTTACACACTTTCTATCACATTAATTAACACGGTAACCCTGCAAGTAACAAATGGTATAAAAAGTCAACTGGGTCACTTTCACGTACAGACAGAAAGAGAAATGAGGCGCTGTGTAAGCCGAGCGAGACCCGGCCACAAAAGACAGATGGACAATAGCAAGGCGTCTCAGCAGGCTCAGCTCCTGCTCAACCTTTTCGCACAAGACCCAGCTAAATCTAATACACATTTGTCTATCATGTTATGGCATTTATACATTTCTAGATAAAAAAATACCCTTCCTGACACAGCCTGGCAATCTGTATAATTCTTATAAATTTTCTATAATACTTGGACTATATAATTTGCATAATATACAAAATATAAACATTTTTATTTTATTTTGTATTATTATTTACAGGATTACTATTCTGTTACAAGACTTCTAATTTCATGTGTTATATTATATCCCCAAAGTATTCTATTTTGTTATTAAACGATTAATGCTCATTAACCTTAGTTTACAATACTTTGCAATTTCTCTTTTTAAATGCTTCAACTGGATTTAGAGCTAGAGATTGACAGATATCTACTACGTCCCGTGCCGCATCCCATTTTCTGCTGTGGTACAGCACTTAAAAGGTTCACAGAAATATCAATAATGATGTAGCATCAGAATGTGTAAATTAACTATAAATATAATCATTTTGAGTTTACAGTATTATTATACTCATCACTGCTGAATGGTATTAGCCTTTACCACTTCTGCTGGGAGGCTGTTCCACTTATCTACCAGTTTCTCATGTCCCCTTTGAGGAGAAGTAAGTTTATACATTCAGAGATACTTTTTCATAACAAATAATACTAGAACTGTGTATCACCTGGGCCGACTTTTCATTTTGTGTTGAATAACATAAAATGTTAAAATAATTTTATAGAATAAAAGTTTATCATTCCTTAAACCCTCTTTCATGTAACAACAATATTGTTTCCCTAAGACTTGCAGTGTGTGACCTTGGGTTAGCATTATAAAGCTCAGAGCGTTTTAACTCTTTTGTTAGACCATTAGGATAAACAGCTCAACCCATTCTTCTCAGGCAGTTTGAAAGTGGGCCTACTTTTTCATTATATAATACATAAATACTCATTATTTGAAAATATTAAAGCAATAAATAATTGTTTGCAAAAAGCAAATATTAGATACAAATGAATTACAAAGAAAAAAATAGATTTCATTTAAAGAAAATCACCATTTTTTTATGAACCACTCATTTTTTTTATTATAGAATCACTCTTCCAGTCCCTTTGTCTAAACATTCTATTTGCTTTTTAATAAATACAGGATCCGTCTCATATAGTCTTTGATCATCGCATTTGAAAGACACAAATGTTAATTATATCTTTGATCAATACATCAAAAAGGCAGAATGTTTGTTATATGACATCTACCCGCAGACAGTTTGCTGCAGGGAGTTATCTGGATCTCCCGGGGATCTCCACTGCCACTCTCAGCTTAGAAATGGTACGCATGGTGAAGCTCTTTTTTTAGTAGTAGGTGTTAAAGATTGGCCTGATCATTGTCAAGTGCCCCTAACACTATTTGCTCACTGCTTTCCCTATGATGTCCATCAATGGTAAGTTTCATTTGTCATTGTGAGCATGGCTATGCCAAGCTGTCCACCTTGTTTCCAGGGTTATGGACAACCTGGCATCAGTTGATGATGTTTGATTAATGTTTCCCACACAACTTAGGTGAAGTTAAGTATGTGTTCCTTAAAACAAATCAGATCCTGGTGAGCTTGGTACTGTGCGCAAGAAAGGAACTTTACTCTTTGACAACCCAAAACTGGGTGAAACAAACCTTGCTAATCTTAATATGGCATTGAACTTCACACTGAGTCAGCTACAAAAGACAATAAAAACAAATTATTACCATAACAGATCATGCCACAAAAGCTTTATACATCTTTTGTTAAAAATAAGAAGCTATCCACAACCATGTATTCTCACCTAGCACATATAACTCACTTTTTCAATATAAGCATTACATTCAGGTATATCTGTGGCTATGATCATTGTTCACAGAACACATCAGCTAAAAGAGGGATTCTGAAGGCTGTATCAGCCTAAGGAACAAACAACTTCCAAAGTGCATTGCATTGTGCACACTCATGATTCTGCTTATTACAAACACTCCCAAAATGCCAATTTCTTCTTGTCCTAAAGCGATACAACATTTTGGGTCAACTCAACAGCACTTGACATTATCCCACTGTTGCCAAAGGGAGATCAGATTCAGTACAATGTACGCCTATAGCAAGGGAACTAAACGTCACAGTCCCTCTGGTTACCAAGCTGTGAAGTGTGCTAATAATTACATGCCTGCTGTTGGCTTTTATTTGGTTTATTGGATAGGTCAAACAGGAAAATACACACTTGTGTGTTTCTTGCAAGAGTTCCTACATGGGTCACCCCATATCTAATGCACTGAGCTCCAGACAAATAAAAACAAAATAGGGGGTATATAAACTGTAGGTTGTATGAAGAATTCCTGCAGCACATATACTTATTAAAGGAACCCCCACCCCAGCTTCTTTTGTCATTAGTATTTTACATTTCTAACAATGCTTGATGTTTTGTTCTCCTGTAACCAATGATGGAACATATTCATGGTTTCAGTATATTGTATGTATATATATTATTATATATATATATATATATACATACAACAACATGTCTGGATAAAACTCAATATAGAAAGAAATCATGCTGAAATTAAAAGGATAAACACTATTGTCTAAGAGTCACCAAATGCATTACCAATATGCACATATTTCTCTCTACTTGGGAGACTCATTATGAACTCCTTGCCAGTACATCAAAAGATTTGCAGTAGCATCATCACTATGCAAAGGTATTTCTGCAGCTCTTGTGTGACCCTTAACCCACACTACCCAACCCCAGACAGGGCAAATAAACCTCAATGAAAGAGAATTCAGTTCTGGATGCTATCTAGAATACTGGCTCCAGCGCTGGGGTTACGTGTCCTAATTCATGAGCCAGCAGTGGACAGCGACAGGTACTGAAAATCCTTTGCCTGCATTGAGAGGGAGATCAGCATGTGCAGCCTCAAAAAACGGACAGCAATAATTCCAGAAGAGATCTTACCTGTTTCACAGATCACATCAATCGGTGTAAAAGGGTTAAGAGAGGGTTAACCGGGAGCAGAGGCTGGGGGGAGGCTGCTGGATGGTCCTGCATTGGGTGGCTGGGCTGTGAGACTGTGGATGCTGCTCTCTCTCTCTCTCTCTCTCTGTCTCTTGAGGTCTGTTGCTCCTCTGATTGCAATGCACTGTAGTGTGATCGAAGTGCGTATTGTGTAGCAGCAAGGGAAGGCTGCGAGAAGTCAGTCCCATAGTCCACGCAGTGAATGGTAATGCTGGAGGAGGAGCTCACAGCTGCAGCTCCTTGGGAAAAAGCAACACTAACATATGTGTGTGTATGTGTGACAGTGTGTGTATGTGAGTGTGTGTGACAGTGTGTGTATGTGTGTATGTGAGTGTGTGTGAGTGTGTGTATGTGTGTGTGTGAGAGTGTGTGTATGTGTGTATGTGGTGTGTGTGTTGAGTGTGTTTATGTGTGTGTGTGAAGTGTGTGTATGTGTGTGTGAGAGTGTAAGAGTGTGTGTGAGTGTGTGTGTATGCATGCTTACTACCACTGGAGGAATCAGCCTCTTCAGATATAACTGAGACAGCTAATCATTATCTTACTAGGTGCTGTAATATTACAATGCCTCCTATTATGCTGTACATTACCCAGGCTGAAACCTGTCATCAGAAGTGATAAATACTTTAGCATGTTATACCCCTCTGTTGATTGAAGTTTTCAGTTGCTCCCTTACAGAAGCTGAAGTTGCATTCTTATCCGTCTACTTTCTTATTGCTTCCTACCAGACATTATTATGTAACATTTGTTACGGTTAAAGCATTGTGAAGGTAATGTACAGTTTGTCCATACAAAACTAGGTTTGACGATAGTGGTGTATCCACAAATAATGCCAGATTTTCTACTTTTTGAAGGGGTTAGGGTTACCAAGTTGGCCAAAGTTTCATGAACAGAAACACAATTCTCATTCTACTGGTGCTGGTATATTTAATGTTTTGCCCTGTACTACGTGAGTACGTGAATTAAGCAACATAATAAAAGAAAGGAGATGAGGTGCTGAGATTCCTAATCTTTATGGCAAGAACAAAATGTTAAAGGAAATCAACAACAGGTTCCATTTTCCTGTTGCCCATTCTCTTATACTTTTGTTCTCCTAGAAAGGTAATTTTCACAGGTTGCTGACCACCACCTGCCTCTCTGCTATATATGATGTATGAATGCAAGGAAAGGAACCAATTACTTAGTTGTGTACATGCCTCTCATTGCAAGGTGACTTTATAGGTAGAGGCGGGCGACATGTAAACATTAGAAATGGCAAACAACTGCTAGTACAGTCTGCCCACAAATCCTTTAAGCCAACACTTCAAACTTCATAGTTTCATTAGCCTTGTTTTAGGCCTCTACCCTGCTAACTATGGAGGTGACTTTATATATGTGCCCAGATTCCCAGAAAGACCTAGAGTATTTGTGCAGTGGGTATAACATGACTCCTTAAACAAGTGAGATGCCGAGCAGTCAATTAAGCTACTTGTGTCATATCTCTGATGCTGCTTGTTGGAATATATATCTTTATATTGCACTGTTTTTTAAAATAATTCGTAAAACCCAGAAATGTAGTTTTCACTCACATGTCTCCCCTGGAAACAAATAAGTACCGTGGTAGAGAATGCTAAGCAATTTTTCTTAAAAATACAATTCTTTTTTTTATTGCCATACATAATTATATCCAAAATTTAGCATGTCTTCTCTTGGCCAAACCTTCCAGAAAAAGGCTTCTTTGCTTTGCACCACAGTGGCATAGAATACCTTGAAGAAAAATAGTGCAAACATGGCATTATAAATTGTCTCACCTGGGGGATCAGTTGTTTTATTTTTGTTTATTGTATGGAAATTCAGTCCTGCATCAAGGGTCTGCATGTGCCTATATGCCAGTGCCTGCCCAAGCCTTACTATTACTGCTCCTATATTTCCTTTTGTAAAATTCTTGTTTTTTTTCTAATATTGGGGGAAATTCACTGGACGTGTCTGCCAGTGCCTGCCCTGTGCCCTGCCACTTTTGCTGCTGTGGTGCAATCTCCATCCATTCTCAAAGTAATCAATTCTTTAAATATTTTTTGGGGGACAGTTGGTATCCTGTACCATGGGGATGGATGTGTGTGTCCACTAGTGTCTACCCAGTGCCCTTCTCCTACTACTGCTGCTGCTACCAGTTTGTGGATGAATTCCATCCCATGGCATGCTGCTGGATGTGTGTATCCATTGATGCAGTGCTGCTGTTGCTGATGATGGTAAATATAATTTGTCTATTAACCTTGAATATTAGGTTCCTTTTTATGCATGTTTTTCTGTGTACGACTGGAAGTCCTGCTTATGTGATCTATAATGAATCACAAGATTTTTCTTTTTCAATGCTTTGTTGCTATGGTGATTTGGGTAATTAGGTGTTATGTCAATGATCTGCATTATTTCTGTGTGTAGGTCTGACTGCTGATTACCTCATTCTTAAATGCAGGAAAACTGCAGCAGCCAGTGAGACAATGTGTGGATGAAATATTTTAATATTGGTAAATTTCATTGGATCTATTGACTCTATTGAAAGGTGATGTTCCAGTTCTGCTAAATGTATCACAGGATCACTTAATTGCCATATGGTACGAAGGCTTTAAATAGTTCATTAAAGTAACATGCACTGAAAGAAATAAAAAAGTGAGTAACCAAAAACAAATAGCTCATGCAATGCATCCTCCATCCACTTGGGGCCACTAGAGGCATGGTGTACATGCTCCCAAGCAACCATTGGCCATTTGGAATCAGACATGGAGTGGATTATTTTTTTTGTATTGGTAATATGCCCTTTTATAAATATTTTTTTGGAAGAGATGCATTTTTATATATGGAATTTTTTATGTATATTGGGTAGTTTGTGTGGCAGAGGTTAGTGGGAAATTAGTTAATCTTGTGGGTAGGCAAAGGTTATAAAAATATAAAAACCATTAATTATTAAAGCATCAGAAAACTTTAAATAAATAAAAAATGATATGACTATAGGGTATATATGAATATGTATGTATAATTTGAATGGGTTAACTAAATAAAAAAGAAGGTAATAAAGGGTGAAAAAGCAAAATTACAAAACATCATGTGTTCCTTAAAGGGTTAAACTGAATGTAATAAACAGGGGCTAGGTTGAATCATTTGGTCTACTGCCTAGTTGAGTTTGTTAAGTACATTATAGATGGAGCATTGAGTGTACTTAATCAACCACCTTTAAATTACATATGTTCTGTATACGTTTTCTACAGTATTTTGAAACAGTTTTGTTTTTCATATATTTTACTCAACAAACAAAAATTGATGTAGTAGATGATGAAGTAGACAAATAAATTGTTAATTTACCATCACTGGCTTTGGTTTTAGACATCATGGAGTGATAAATGCTGCATGCTCACTAGAAGTCTAAAAGAGAAAAGATATTTTCATATCTGCCCTATAGGCCACTCCCCAGTTCAATTCAATATCAATAATGTCTCGGGACCTCGCAATCAAATGATCCCATTCTAGAGGAGCAGCAGTGGTGAAGGACTGACTACTGAGCCTGGCACAGAAGTACTGAACTACCCGATGCCCGTTTCGCCAGCACATAAGCCAGCTTTGTCAGGGGCATCAAGCTCAAAAACCTGAAATAAAACACATTTTATTATGTGTGTTTTGTAAAAGAGTAATAATAGGTGTTAAAAGTTGTTAACAGTATTATTTGGTCTATTGTGCATATTTTATCTGACACATAGTAGCTCACATTATATATCAGCCAGATCCTGCCACAATAATATATTGTGGTTACTGAACAAATTTGTAAATTGCAAACAAATAACATTTCCGGCTGTTTAGAAGCAGACCCGAGATGTCCAAACCAATAGAACAAGGGTCCAAGAATAAACAGCATGTGCTTAAAAAGAAAATGTTCCTGTTGTTTTTTCTCTTTAGTTTAATTACCTTATTCACATTAAATGTAACAATGTACTTGTTTCTGAATCAAAATTAAGAGAGCTCAACAAAAGGGACACCCCAGGAATCATATGCACTTTAAAACAGAATCCCCTTTATGCATTTGAACTGTTTTCCAGCTTCCAAGCACTGAGTTACCAGCCACCACCAGCTCTCAGTTGTGTAAGATTTCCTGTGAGTGTAACTAGACCCTGCCAGTCCTCCCATTGATTCAGTACAAAGTACTTTGAAGCACATTCTTTGTTAGTGGGTCTATATTAGTGACGTAACTACAGTGTCAGATTTCTCCCTACTCAGCCTGGAGTGTTCACTGTTACTTTAAGCTCATGTTGTTTCTCAACCACTAGTGGCCGCCCTTGTCACTCTGAAGCACTCATGTTCAGCTGCACCTTGTTACCTGATCAAACCTGCCTATATAAACCGGCCCAGCCCTGCAGTCAGGGCCTTTGCATTGAAGTTAGTGCACTGTTTTGCTCTGGCCCTGTACCTGATCCTGACTTGCTATTGGCTTCCTTCGTACCCAATCCTGAATTGTTCCTGGCTCCCAAGCAGAGCGCCCTGCCACAAGGCTCCCAAGCCGAGCGCCCTGCCAGCGGGCTCCCAAGCAGGGCGCCCCATCCAGAGGGCTCCCAAGCCGAGCGCCCCATCCAGAGGGCTCCCAAGCTGAGAGCCTCATCCAGAAGGCTCCCAAGCTGAGCTCCCCATCCAGAGGGCTTCCTGCCGCGTGCCCCATCCAGAGGGCTTCCTGCCGCGTGCCCCATCCAGAGGGCTTCCTGCCGTGTGCCCCATCCAGAGGGCTTCTTGCCAAGAGACTTACCACCTGTATTTGTTGTTCATACCATCAACTGCAATACAGATCATATCACCATATTCTGATGTGGTTTGTTTCTTTGTGTCTGTCTGTAATATCCCTCTATTCATCATGCATCATGGGGTACAGAGAGAACCCCTTGTATCCCCTGCACCTGGGCTCCTACCAAACCTGGTTACCCGGTTCATGACATACAGGCACCTTTCTAAACGCGGAGACAGGAAGGTAGCGGGTTAATGTTACAGTAAAACCGAGGCTGCATGCACAGGATGCTAGCCCCAGACCGAAACCTGCAGGAGAGGTAAGGGGCTGGGGGCGTGAGGGAGAGGGTAGCTATGTATGTATGTATGTATATATGTGAGCATGAATGTGTATGTAGGCATGAGTACCTATGTATAAGTATATGTAAGCATGAACGTGAATGTAAGCAAGAATGTGTATGTATAGGCATGTGTAAACATGGATGTGTGTATGAGCATGGATGATTTTGTGTGTGGATGTATGTTAGTGAGAGTGCTGTGAGAGGGAGTGTATGTGTTAGAAAGATTGCACAGACAAGCTTTTGGGGGCAAGGACTGCACAAATAAGATGTGGGGGAGCACTGACAAGCTGGGGGCCAAAGTGGCAGAGGGAATCTGTGGTTAGGATGGGATAAGCTGCTTGGGGCAAAGGTGGAAGTCACAAACTGTTTGTAGGCAAAGGTGGCACCGTAGGACATGTTGCATGGTGAAGTTGGGGTGTCGCAGGGCATTTTTCGTCCTGTGGTTTTTAGTTACGTGCCTGGTCCCTATAGGACATTTGACTGTTCCTTTAAAAAAATAAACTATAATTCTTATAACAGAGAATATGACCATTGAGATACATAACAATTGTGCAGGTTTGTTAACTAAAAGTGGAATGGATAGAAGGTTAAATTACCATCTGGTGGCACTATTAATTTCTAAATCCCCCAATGACTCACATTAAATCATATAGGCCTCTGCATTTCTGTGGAAGGGTACGTGATAACAGTGTGACATAGTGCAATTTATTTCTTTTTATTTTTTAATGTCACTATCACAAATCAGACATTATTCCTTCTGATTAAATAAAATGAAAAATTAAACTGTCTCCAGACGCATACACACATATCATAAACTCTGATTTGCAAACTATATGATTAAAGGAGCTGGGGGGACGTTAATAAATGCAGTATATTAAACCAGAGACCCATTAAACCAGTATTTCATTTTGGTAAAAATATATCCATATTTATAGCCATACTTTACAACAGTTGTTTAAACCGGATTTACTTAAAATCTCACAGTGATTTAGTTATAACTATTATGCAATTAAGAGTTCCTTAAGATAAAGAATAATCTTTTTTTTCTGGATCATAAAGATGGGAAGGTGGAACATTTTGACCTGTAAAGCTGTTTTTCTGCCAGACTTGTGTCCTTACCTTATCTCACCATCATATTATTATTAATTGTTATATATAGTGCCATCATATTCCATAGCGCTGTACAATAGGCAGACAGGACATAACAAGTAGTATATCACATAACAATTTGACTTACAGAAACAGTTGAGGAGGGCCCTGCTCAAACGAGGGACTCTCTAGGTTTGACCTGGAGTCTCCAGATGAAGCTCTCCTTCCCTAGGTGTCCAGGTCAGCTTCCTCTAGGTGTCTAGGTTCATAAAGATGGAGAACCCCTTCGATCTCTAATGACAACCACCTTATATATTTCTGCATCTTCTGGTCACTTTTCTAAATCTGCATCTGGATTGTGAAAATTTACTATTGCCATCCCACTATTAAAAAATATTTCATTTAATTTTATTTTATTAAATAAATTTTTACTTTTGCATCTGTTGATTCCCCATTACTGCTTAAAAGTAAAAAAGCATACAAAAATCTCAGGGTTACGTGAACTGGATATTACTTACAACTAATGTATTTTATTGTTAATAAAGATAGATTTTATATAGTAAAAATCATTAAATAATTATATATTATATATATATATATATATACTATATATATATATATATATATTATATTATATATATTGATATAGATATAGTTAATATGTGAATTGTCAAGGGGGTGTCTAATAGCTCCCCAAATACTGCAGGGATCACACACTGATTAGCCCTGGGGAAGATGCAGAATAACAGACAGTTTTTTGGGGTCACAATTTGGAGAGTAGAGTGGGCCAGTGCTCTATTCCACCGATTCTTTTTTGCTCATTAAGGGCAGATGAGGAGTTTTCACTCAGCTGCATCTCATAATTAGAAGGGAGCTAACAAAAGGGAGCTCCATTTTGTTCCCTGACACAAGTGAGAAGATAAATACTAGTGCATTCGTCTTCAGGCGAAGTGAAAACGAGTGCGTTTTCGTGTTCGTTCTGAAGACATGAAGAAGAGATCGGCGGTAAAACGTAGACGAAGACACACACCACGAAGATATTCGTGATTGTCTTTGTCTTCGTCTACTAATCTCTCTGGTCCCTTCCCCTACCTTATCTTCGCGGAATCGCAGGAATTGACGGAAGCGGAAATCCGCAGGTTCGCCGTCAGGCTTTACAGGGCCGTGCGAGTGAGCCTATTGGTTGCCTGCAGGGCGTCTAACAGTTTAATGCAAAACCCCCCCAAAATCAATAGAAAAAAAAGTTTGCAAGTTCGACAGAATTCATGTCCGTGACCAGCGGATTTTATTTGAATAATTAATAAATGAAAATGAGCACACTATCATATATGGCTAATATATCTTCGGGCAGAATGCTGCCCTCTATTGGTAAGATACATTGAGTAGCATAATAACTTTGGATTTCAAGCATATGGAACAATGCTACTCAATGTATCTTACCAATAGATGGCAGGGTGCCCCCTGCTGGCGACCAATAGAGTTGCTCATACGGACATTTAAACTCCTGACGCCAGAGCTGCTACGGTACGCGTTAACCCCGTATTAACCCCTTAACTGGAAAAAAAACGCAGAAAAAATGAACACGAAGATTGTCCACGAATATTTGCCCGAAGAGAAGACAGGAACGGGCGAATATTCGCGGAATATGAAGATTTTTTTTTTGCCGAACACAAGCACGAAGACGAAGAACCCCCTGGTGCTCAAGTCTAATAAATGCCCTAGGCGTATGGTGGTGAATATTATGAGGATTTCTCTCTGGGTAAAAGGAAAGCCAGCTTTTACCTGAGTGCTCAGGTAAAAACCAATAAATCAGCCCAAGTAAAGTAATGATAAGGAGAGGCACCATCCAGTGGAAATGATACTAGCCCTAATGGAAGCAAAAGCCTTTTGCCCTTTAAGTAAAAATGTGCTTAAGAGAAAGTTTGAGATTATTCATAACGAACTAGTAAATAATACTGCAAATCCCTCATGTATATGTAATTTAAACAATAAAGGGAGCATGATCCTGATAAATCACTGTTATGTATCAACATGACATCGAGAGAGTAATATATTTGTTGGTACATGAAGATATAAAGGCCCTTTGTGTATATTATGCGCTGAACAATCTTCAGACTAACTTTTCATATTGAACAATTATATACACATGCGTGCACATTTTAATTCTTTATTAATCAGTATATGAAATGAGAAAAAGCACCACATTTTTAAAAAGGTATTTAGGTAGAGGAATATACTGGCATTCAAGATGTAACACCCCCAAAGCTTTAAAGTTTTAAGTAGTTTACATGCATTGTTGTGGAATGAGCCATTTCCTTATGAAGGTCTCTAAGAATCCAGACCCTGTAAACTTTAGACATTTCTTAGAAAATAAGTATAAATAGTATAATAAGAGCTGCTCCAAAAAGTCCACCGTAGGGCTACTAGAGATCAACGGTCATTTTTGGTGCATGAGGTGATAATGTTAAAAAATGGTAAGACATATAGTGAGGTGTTTTGTGGTGTGAAGCAGGATTAAACATAAGCAACCATTTTTTTTACCCACCACGCTTGTTTGGTATTTTACAGAGAGTGGGTTAGACGAAGGTGACACAACAGGATCTTCATGGTCCCATTGCATCTCTAATCCGTCTTAAAACTAGATGATATTGGATATCAAGAATAGATATATGTGTACCCTTTTTAATGAAAACAACATTTTAATCTCATATCAGTTGTATGCACAACCCTCAAGAAACTGGCAACCTGTTAAGCAGGATCTCAAAATGCATGCCCATTGTACACCATGCAGATCACAGAAGAGACTCCATTTATAAAGTTGTGTTGAGGGGCCTCCTGCTCCTTGTATCCAGCCTGTTATGGATCTGCCTTCTTGTGTCTCTGTGATAAGCCATGTATTTGGCCATGACATTAGGGTGCAGTCATAGCATAACAAACACTTTGCACACACCAGATAATAAATAAAAAAATAATAATTAGAAGTAGATATCATTAGTGCCAAAATCAAAGGATCCAATTAGGCAGCGTGAGCCTCTGTACCGCTTTGTAATAGTCAAAAATTAATTATTGTTTTTTGTACCTATTAAATAGATACATGCAGAATATTTTATAGACAGACGTTCTTCCCTTTGGTACCATTGGACCTGATTCAAATGTTTTCAGTGAAGAATGTATATAAAAGTTAGAAAGTAAACTACCAGGGTACAAACCCAAAATATTCACTTGGTCTGGAAGTTCAGCCATTTAGATAAATATCCCAGCGTTTCACATCTCCAGTGGTAGTCCTTAACATGGCAGCCGAGCTTGTGAGCTTTGGCCAAAATTAGAGTAGTACGGGTACATTTTGACTTGAAGTATGCATATGCGGGTTTGGTTTTTAGAGAGAATAATGTGGTCTCTATTGTTTCTTATAATATGTCTTACACCCAATAAATGACCAAGCGCCGATGCTGTGTTTCCTTAATTGGACCTTGGCTATCCTGGACTGGACAGTACTTTATTACTGGACCACTTTGCTGGACTTGTACCCCAGGCTTAAAGTTCTTAGCTTTCCCTTCTTCAGCTGCAGCAACAGTTAAAGATAAGAGAGGCAGAGGAGAGGGATATGTAGTAGTGGTTATAGAAGAAGATTGTTGCATTTAAATACACACACAAATATTTTTATTTTTAAAGAACATTATTTTAAACTTTGTGACTGGGAATGTGAAGGATTTCCTGGATGCTAATTGGGACTGAGTGTGTGGAAATGACTGAGTTTGAGTGGGGAGTGTGGATAGAGCAGGGAGGGAGTAGGTTTATTCTACCCTTATTGTAACAGATTTTTTTGGTTGTCCTAGTCAATAATACGAAACTTCTATTCAGGAATTAGTCAGGGTGTCAAATTCCAAACTGTGTATTTTCCGCCTCTGTTAATTAACGTTTATCCAGGTCACTGAATAAAGACCATTAGGTTTTAAATTGATATTCACTTTCCTATTGTACAATACTCTTGGTGGACCTGGTGGATAGTTACACTTTTGTGGAATTACTTTTCAGGGGTTTACAGAATTTTGCAAAGCTGCATCAATCTATTAAAGGTTAATTAAAGTATTCACTATATCAGAACACAAAATCATTAAATAGTTATTTAATTCTACTCCAACTTCACTTTTGCTGGCTAGCAGATCAGCAGCCTCTTAATACTACTTGATCTAGCTAATTGCGTTCCTAAGAATACCTACTGCATGTTTTCTTTTATTAAGGAAAGTGAAATTTCTTGCTGTTTAGATACTGCCAAGCCAACATTTTTACTTTGTTACAGAGGCTTTTGAGAGTTGAGATTGCAAGGCAAGCCCCTGTGAAAATGGTGGTGGATATAAGGGCTTATGAATGGTAAAAAACAATTATTGAGAAGAAAAGTTTTAGGAGTAAAAGGAACTGAGAAACTATAAAATGTTTAAGGGCAGAAAACAATTATGCAATAGTAAAGGTGAGTACCAGATACCAGTTTCATTCTTGTTTCTTTATTTTCTTATGGACAATTAAATTAATCTCATATATATGTATTTTTTGGACCTCACTTGCTGACACCTTTTTTCTACCTACTTTTCCTTTTATATTGCTTGCCTGCCTTATGCATTTTTTCCATCCTCTTTATAACTTATATATATATATATACATATACGTTATTAAATATTAATGGAGGGCACTATATAGCGGTATATATATATATAATATATATATATATATATATATATATATATATACCGCTATGTAGTGCCCTCCATTAATATTGGCATCCTTGGTAAATGTGAGCAAAAAAGCATACTACATTGTCTTTATTGGTTAACCTGTTGATCTTTTCTTCCAAAAAAATAATACAGAACTACTCTGCTCCCATGGATATCAAACAATTGCAAACACAGGTTTTTCTATCCACTTTTCGTTTTTTCTTTTATATTGCTTGCCTGCCTTATGCATTCTTTTTTTACCTTTTTAGAAGTTCTATTCTGCTTCCCCCAAACACACATGGGCACACATATATACACACACACACACACACATACAAGGAAATGTGATTTATTGTGCTATGGCTGATCAGTACACACATCTGTATATACAAAACACGCATACACAAAGTACATTTCCAGTATACGGCTCCTCCAAGTTAGAGCTACCTCTGTTCATGTACTATATATGTAGCACCTAAATATTGATATACTGATATTTGCAGATCACGTTCCTTTATTTCTTAATGTCTAATATAGTATATTTTATACATTAGGCCCTTGTATGTGAAGAAAGTAATGACAACACATGCTAAAGCAGGATTTGTCTTTAGGACACACCATAGTCATAACAAATTAAAATTTCCTTTAAAATCAATGAGAAGAGCAGACGTTAAAAACCAAAAATGTCCAATTCATTTTCAGTCATGTAGCAAAATATGGCGCTGTTTACGGAAAGGTCACCTCAGATGAAATGAGTCATCCTAACTTCTTAAAAATGGCTTAGTATGTATACATGTTTACTAGATAATAAGGCATTTTGAGCAGCATCGTCTATTCCAACCCCTCCATTTTGTTTATGTACAACTACTTTATACCTAATATGCCTATGTCCTTATGGTAATGCTCCAGAAAGCTTCTTTTTACCAGGGTCTCCTCTTCTTCCGAGGCCTATGCTCATACATACTGTAAGTAAATGCGTATCTACAATACCTTTTCAAATAGCCAAAGCTACTTCATACAGAGATCTGATATTACAATTAACAAAGTATGTTGTCTAATACGGTACATAAACATAGAAATCTACAATGTTAATCCCAGGCATTTTATATGAACATATTGTGACTGCCTTGGAAGAAATTTGCAGCACCCCATGGAGCCACAAGTTTCCCATGAGATACTTGCAGAACTTATTCAGTAAGTGTTTAGTTGTTAACAGGGGTAGTGAGTATCCACATATAAATCACCCATGAAAAGAGCAGGCCACTTAAATGGACGGAATATAATGTCATGAGATCATCCCTATGAGATCACTGCTCCATTGTAAATCCATGCTACATGCTGATGCTGCTGACATGTTCAAATGATAACATGACCTGGATATGCATAATCACTTCTTTATTTGCATGCAATTTGCATTTGATTTTTAGTGAACGTTGAGCGTGTGGTGCTTTGAGAGCAAAGTTAAGTGTACTTAACATTACATTGCTTAGTTTTGCGGATTTAATCTTTACAAGTAACACTAAATAAGCATAATGTTATGTTAAGAGCCTTAATCATCCTCTGTGAATCTTTGCCAAAATGAGAGCGTATGTTCATCAAGGCGGTGAGATTCACAAGTGCTAATTTCTGCTCAATTTTCTGATTCACCGTTATTGCAATGTAGTAGGAATTACAAATATAACCAATCTATCTGTTTCTATTTCACTATATGCATAATGCATATATAAGTAATATGTGATAACTTATACTTTAATGGAGCACTAACACCCCAAATATTTTTCCAGGAGTCTCCAAAGCAGGCCATGTTTGCTTTACTGATCATTGTATTGGCGCTAAACAAGCGGGCCCAGGGGCCCCAGGTATGTGCCTACTATGTCTAATTAATAATTTGGATGTCTAATATTTTGAATGCCCTGCAAATCGCTTGTAATTTTTTTTTTTAGAATTATTCCATTTTGATAATTTAATGCAATGAATGGAAGTGATTTCCCCATATACTTACTTTCTTGTGAAACCGGGGGAGCTATGAGATAACAATATCCCTCTGATTCCTGAATACCAGCTTAATAGTATTATGCTATCTCTCCTAAAACTGAATAATTGTAAATAGGTTTTAAAAGAAACGTCCTATCAGTTTTGTTTTTTGTTTATTAGCCTAATGTTTAAGCTAATTTTATAAATACTCTATATATATTACAATAAGTTTTCTTATAATGCAATGCCTTTGACAACTGTTTTTTTTATAATTAGCCTATTACTGTATCTTAATTTGATACTCAAGCATATTAAGACCACATCATAGTGTCGTCTAGTACAGAAAAGTACTAAAAAAGGGAAAAAATAGCTCGGTGCGTTTTTGAGAATGAACGGAAAACCACTGTGAATACTATAATGCTAAACAAATTCATATTTAATCATACGCCAGGAGCATGTATTTAACTTATAATAACTTTAATTAAGGAACATGTACTATACAAGTACGCTGCAATTACTCTGATATTTAGGATCGCTGTTTTCTAGGGGCTACAGAAAATATTTGGATGTAATTACTGTTTTAAATCAATACTGAAGGCAATACATAATCCAGTAATTTTACACGGCTCATTAGAAAACCTAAAATGTCACTCAGACATTAAGGACACGGGTTGCAAAATTTCAGTGGCACAAACTTTGTTGGAAATTGCAGACTTCAGTAACTGGCATTTGAAGTTTGTATAATTAGGTTATAAAAGTCAATGGGTTTTTGTGCAATCACTAAACAAGAAATATTCTTCCATATTGTTTAAGAGCATAAAGCCCTAGGAACAACTTACATTAAAAACATGAATTTTACTTAGCGCTACATAATAGCCTGTGTACTGATAATTTCCTTGTTTCATTTGTTTTGTTGCGGCAATATAGAAAAATAACTGTTAACGACTTTGAAATAGTTTTTACGTTGATTTCCAAAGGTCACTCACCAAACTCCAAATAGGTTAAACTGTGCATATTTTTTGTAGTAATGTGACTGTTCCCGCCTAGATACTTCTTCATTCAATACATTTCACTTCGGCACAATATGTCCTTTCCATGAATGTTTACTAAACCTTAATGTCTTTAGGTTATTTTGGCTTAATGACTATACCAATCAAATAAATGAGTGGGCACTCAGCTTTTTCACCATCACTCTGCACCCAGGGTCAAAACACCATCCGTAACCTTAAGCAGTTCAGGAAGATCATTTTTTACTAGTTTACAATGACATGAGTTAAATATCCAATGATTGCATCTCTTCCACAAAGGGTTTAACAAACATACTTCTCCTTACCTACACACAAAAAAGATGCAGGCCATCCTCAGTAGGTACAATGGGCACCTATGTCTAGTGCTACACCCACGAGCACTTCAGCAATATGCTACATTATATATATTTTTCACTTTCATTTTTTTATTTTATGAAAAGAATGACATTACAGATATGAGCAACAAAATGGGTTTGTTTCCTTTTGAGCAGCCAGAAGGAAGAGAGAAAAAGACAGAACAAAATGACTCTAGCTGTGCTGCGTGCCTGTGCAAGAATGACCCTACACAGAGCCGGCCTTAAGTGTTCTGGTGCCCTGTGCGGACTACTACTCTGGCACCCTCCATCCCCTTCTCACTATCTATCACCTCTGCCCCTTCTCACTGCCTTCTCCCTCTGCCCCTTCTTACTATCTACCCCCTGCCCCTTCTCACTAGCTACCCCCTCTCCCTATCCTTACTTATCTTGTTGCCGGAGTCCTGCGGTGTCCGCCTTCCCGCTCTGCCGCGGTGCGCACTTCACAGCTGAGTGCGAAAATAATTCCGGCGCTCAGCATGAAACGCCGGCACCGCGACGGAGTCACAGAGAGTTAGGGGCGCCGAGCAGTTGCTGAAAACTTCACGAGCGACTGCTCGGCGTCCCTGCCCGGGACTTAAATTAAAACATCGGGGGGCTTTTTGTTTGCTTTGTTTTAACTTTATTTAACATCCTCCGTACAGGTCTCACACCCCTCAGGCCGGCCCTGACCGTACATGCCCATATTACACTTGCATTAAAACATAAACCCAGTTAACGTAACACAAGAAGTTATTCAGATTACATTTTAGAATACAGAATAAAAAATAAGCCATCTTATTGTAAGAGATCTTACTAGCGGTATTGGCTTGTCCTCCTTATTCTATCATACATTTCAGTTACATAGATAAGATAAGAGACATGTTTTCCATAGTTTGCATTTGCCCTATAACGGTGATTACGTCTTCTGTTTGAGGCGAGGAATCTCTCTATGGTTCCTTTTATTGCTGTTAAAATGTGCCCCACCGATCAAATCTGTTTGCTAGATATACATTCTGGAAACATATGAATAAGCACTATGGTAGGATTCCCAGTTGAAAATTGAAGTACTAGACTGACTATTTTACCTCCAACACTTGGGCGAAACTGTACAAAACATTTTATTCAGTCTAAGAGAGACAAAATACCACCTGAATTTTTGTCACAGTTTCTAAACACTTCACCCATCTTGAAACCTGTAGCCTTTTCTCACTGAATAGAGTCCCTACTTTCCTTTACCAAGTGAACATATTGGATAACGTGACCTAAATTTTCAGGTTTTGTATGAAAAACACATTATGTTTGAAGGAATCTTAATATCTGTATAAAATCAAATAACATTCATATTTATTCAATCAATGAATATTACCAACATGAGGAATGGCATGTGGGTCTTATCCAACTAGGATGATTTATGTGTGACCAAGTGTTTCTTACCTACCCATATAGTCCCTAGACCTTAGACATGCCTGAGAACCCAGACTTGACCCGGAGATTTTGGTTGAAGTTCAATGTTCCGGGTCTCTGGGGCACTTCTTCTTTCTCCAGAGAGTGAAGCTTTGTTTTGTTATGCCTTCTCTATGCTTACTGCCCACACACTTCCTTCTATTCCCAACACACAGTAAAAGTTGTCACATGATTAGCCCTGCCCCTTCATGAAGTCACACCCCAGAAGAGCAAGAACTCCAGGTAGCCTACAATGGGAAGTTCCTTGGTGGGGCCACTATGTAAGCAGCTTAGTGAAAGGTTTTCTTTTATCAGTAAATATAATAGGATAAGAGAATAGTTGGATAACAGAGCACTTTATTATCTGTGGGGCCTTGTAAATATCTTGTATATAGGAGAATACATCTCCTTAGCAAGTACACTTGCAAATTTAAATTGAAATGGTATTTGTCTTCCCACAAAATAGAGCTATTTGCCTCTTATACTTCCATGATCTCATACATGGGTCCAAGCCCAAGGAGGGGAAATCCATTTCCTGTGAATGTGTGTGCAGCATCGCATACGTAAGCACAATAGACCCAGTTGTTCTGCCTCGCAGGGCACACACAGAAGCTAGAAAAAGTAAAGAAACTGCCTCCTGTTTTCAATAAAAAAAATGGTAAACAATGCCCTTTTAATAATAACAATACATTTACAGAAACATTTATAGGTATATATTATGAAGAATCATGTGCTTATATTAAACTGTTTACAACATAATTCATTTGTGAAAGGGTTAACGGGGTAAAAAAAAAATGTCCATGCTGTACATTTACAGATGACATTTCATAGGTCATCGTTGAAAAGAAAGTTTTTTATCCTAACCCAGTGTGGAAAGACTTAACAGTATACAGTGAATTATGTAGTGTTAATTAAGTATCACACTTCTGTCTGATACACTAACCTGTTAGTGACGGAATTCTTGTGTAAAGAGTTACATAAATATGCACGTGTACTTTATACAAAAAAATCTTGGATGTTATAACACAATCACAAATCTTTAACACAGCATCAATTGTTCTAGGTACACTTGCACAAAATTTTTTAAGGAACTCCGCACGCAGGTTTTCCAAGCATTTTCCTTTTTATGTGGATTTAGGCAGCCTTGGTTGCTTCTCTCTGGCTGTATGTTTCGAGTCACTGTCATGCTGCAGAATAAATTTGGGCCAACCAGATGTCTCCCTGATGGTAATCCATGATGGCTCTGCCTGTACTTCTCTGCATTGAGAAGACCATTAATTCTGAACAAATCCCCAAACCCATTTGCATAAATTAGGGGCGTCCAACAAGCGGCCCGCGTGCCAAATGCAGCCTGCGGCACCTCGAGGTGTGGCCCGTGTGAGATCGGCAGCCAGGGCAACCGGCATCCCAAGAGCCCTGCTACTTACCTGTGAGAGGGTCTTTTGTACTGCACATAGGAAGCAGAACCCAGCAGAGTTCACGTGACATCACATGACCCTGCTCCAGTCCTGCTTCCTCTGTGCAGTACAAGAGAACGCAGAGGTCTGAAGTCTGTGAGCGGCATCAAGAGAGCTGCAGTGCAGGTAAGGGGGTGGGGAAGGTGTTTGAATGAGTATGCGTGATTGAGGGAATTAATCTGTGAATGAATAAGTATATGAATGAATGAGTGTGTGTGATAGCATGGATGTGTAAGTGCTGGAACCTATGCATGATGGGGCTGTAATTTCTGTTTGCAATCACACTCCTATCATGCCCAGTCAGCCAGTACATGCTGAAACCTGGCTAGTTGCCCCACTGTGTATTGATGCTGCCAGCAGTATGGGGTCTGCACATCACTTACAGCCACCCTGTACCAGCATGTACTGGCTGACTTGGCATGACCGGAGTGTGATTGCTAACAGCAATCACAGTCCCTTCATGCCTAGGTTCCAGCATTTACTGGTTGCCTGGGTATAAAAGGAGTGTGACTGCTGTTAGCCAAGTCATGTTGTTGAATTTTTTTGTCCAATTGTGGTGTGTTACTTACTTTTAATAAAAGTGTGGTTAACACACCAAAATTGGACAAAAAAATACAATAACAATTTATATATGATTGTTGACAGCAATCACACTCCTATCATGCCCAGCCAACCAGTACATGCTGGAATCTGGGTATGCCTCGATATATATCAATTTTATATATATATATATATTAACATTGTTATTATTTTTTAGTACAATTTTGGTGTGTAACTTACTTTTATTAAAAGTGGTGGGATTTTTTTATTATTTTTAAAGGTGGGGGGTCGTTTTCGGTCTAAGTGAACCTGAATTGTTTCAGTTTTGGTCCAGAATTTTCATTTCGGTGTATCCCTAGGATAAATACAACTATTTAATCAGTGAGAGGAAAAGTAAAGGTTTAGTGTCATTTACTTTATTTTAATTTGCATATCTTATTAAAGGCCATATTTTCTCACAGTGAAAAATGAGTGCGACCCTCGCACGTATACAATTCTGATGAAGTGGCCCACTGCAGAAAAAAACTTGGACACCCCTGCATAAATGCAGCCCCAAAACTTATAAGGAACTTCCACCATGCTTCAATGTTGCCATTCTTGTACTGCTTTCCAGCCCTTGGGCAAACAAACTGTCTCCTGCTACAGCCAAATATTTCAAATTTTGACTCATCAGTCAGGAGCACCTGCTGTCATTTTACTATACCCTAATTCTTGTGTTTTTGTGAATAGTTGAGTTGCTTGGCCTTGTTTCTGCATTGGAGATATGTTTTGTTTGGCTGACAAGATTTCTCCAGGCAGTAGATGGGTGTACCAGGCTCCCACTGTTTTCTGCAAGTGCTGAGATGATGGCGCTGCTGCACATCTTCCAATTGCAAATGGAAGTAAACATGATGTGTCTTCCATCTGCTGCACTAAGTTTTCTTGGCTTTAACAGAACATCTGGAAACCCCTGTCTGCCTTGAACTTTCTGCCTGAGAGATACTTTGCAGATACTTTGCTCTGTATAACTATCTTGTATCTTGTTGCTGTGCTAAATCTTGCCATTGTGTATGACTTTCGACATTAAACTGTCTTTAGCAAGTTCACCTTATTAGTGAGTTTAGCTGTTTCTCACCCAGTTTTAATCCTCCTACACAGTTGTTTCTGTTTCCATTAATGATTGTGTTTCAACCTACATGTTAAATTCATGATCATTAGCAGCTGTTTGGTATAATTGTTTAATCATACACCTAACTATATGCCTACAACATCCCTGACTTTGTGCAAGTGTACCTAGAGGAATAAATGCTGTTTTGAAGGCAAAGGGAGGTCACACCAAATATTGATTTGATTTAGATTTTTCTTCTGTTCACTCATTTTGCATTTTGTTATGATACAAATTAAACTATTAACACAACTATTTATGAAATTATACTTACTTTACAAGAGAGAGAGGTAAAGATCACCACCAACTTACATTGAACCTTCCAAAGCATGGAGTACGATAAAATAAACTGATACATAAGGCAAGCGAGGCCCTTCTTGCAAATTTACAATAATCTGATCATATTAAAATGAGATTACTGAATCACATGAGCATGAAGATGTCTTTGGCTCAATGGCAAACTCAAGATGACCTGTGAAATATAATATACTGAGATGAGTGGACCATCTTAGAGAATAAGGAGGTATTCAGGGCTGGATATTGTGGTGGGACAGGTTGGAACATTTCAGAAGACAACCTGAGACACACTAGCAAATTTTATCTCAGCATAAACTAACAGGCCAGCAATGCAACCATTCATTAAAAAGCAATAGCCTAACGCTAATGGGGTGTCTGTAATAAAGCTTGTTAAGGTGACATGCGCCTTTAGTGACAGGCCTGCCACAAAGTATGTTGCCACCCATACAATGCCACGTATGCCAAGATAGCCTGAAAAGCTTGGTAGTCTCTGCAGCCTGTAAATAGATGCATTTGTCTCCCTATACTCAAGGAAAAACTTGGTTTAAAACCTATGTAGATGTTTAAATTCTAAATAAGGAAATAAGTTTTCTATTCTTTAAGTGTAGCACTCTTCAACACAGAAATATGAAAACATAGCACAGCGCTCTGAATTAGGTGGTGCTTAAGAGCTACTATAGAGATCAACACGGACTTTACAATTATGCCAATTTCAGATGAGTTCTTTGAGTTGGCTGACAGCAATGCATAGTTGAACTGATAAGATACTGCTATTATGGGACTAGAGTTATCTTATTAGGCACAGCATAATAGTTTGTGGTTTAAAATCAAATGCATCCATTTGTCGGTGCACTTTTTATTTTATGGTTTGCTAATGTATTGATACTCAAAACCGCATGTTACTTAGCAGCATTAGGATTGAAGGCATCAACCCATTGCATTTGACCTCAAACGCCAGGTTATTCAGAAGACATTGTGTCTTCAAACACAAAGAAAACATCAAAAGTGAAAATTAGTCTTATAAAATGGATTATTCTTGTGTTTAGTCAGCGTGTTTTATATTGTATATAAATACAAAATCGTGGCAGGGTCAACTCAGCCCTTCATCCTTCCAACTTTGATAAATGAGTACTATCAATGAGGTAATATTAACATCTATTATTCAGCTATCAGTTAATTCTGAGCGTGTGCGCTTAATGCACTTTGTTTCCCATTGGAAAAAAGAAGCCATATAAATGCTAGCTGTTATGTTATATTAACCTTTTGTGTCCTTCTTCTTATAGGGTCTGTCATGTCGCTAACAGATTCCGCTCTGTGATAAGTGTTCAGTCTTGTCAGTCATTTCTCATTTTTATACACATTGATCTCACCACACTCACCATAACTTTAACAATAACAGGAAACATTTTGAAAAGCAACCCAAGACATTGTGCTGCCTGGGTCCAAAGGGTTAAATGCAGCCACCCAACCATGCTCACATAAATTATGTCATATCATGATCAGTAAATTCACTCTCATGTTCTCTTACACTCTTATTTAAGGCATCAATGTTTCCTACCCTCTCAGATGACTGCTTCTGTTTGACTGTCATCTTTCCTACAGCTCTGCTTTCCAATTCTTGTTCTTCCTTCTTCTGTCTTCTTTCTTTGTCTGCTTCTCCCTGTGTCTTATTCGTGAATCCTATATTTTGGCACCCCCCTTTTCCCCAGTAATTCACCTACACACTGGCACACAGTTTTTAACACATTCTCACATTTGCACAGATATACACACCAACAAACAAACTTACACCCCCTCACACACTTACACCATACACATTCATGCTCATGCACACATTTACACATACATATCCATGCTCACACACACATTTACACATGCACACTCATGCTCACACATACTTACAAATGTATACTAAAACACACCCATGCTCACACATACATCCCTGCTCACACATCCATACTCATAGACCAACATACACACTCACACATATGCATCCATGCTGACATATCTACTCATTCATGCTCACACACATACACACTTACACATACACATGCATGCCCACACATACTTACACATGCACATCAATGCTCACAAACATTTGCACATGCACATCTATGCTCACAAACATTTGCACAAACACATCCATGCTGACACACATACACTTACAAGAGAGGTGCAGAAATGCTTCTCTTTCCACACAAAGAACATGTCTTGGAGTGGCAACTCGACATCCCTGTCAAGGTGCCACCTGGGTCTCATGGACCTACTTGTATGCATTTTTGGTATGCATTCCACATACAACCAACAGGGTGTAGGGTAGGAAATAATAATGACTTAAGGCAGCATTAACGTGATGACTGTGCTTATTTCAGAAGGTTTCTATTCATTCCCTTTGTGTAAATATGTGTTGGACAGAACCGGTGCTGCACATTTAATGTGTTATCTGCCATATCTGCTTTGGACTACTTTATTCCTATGCCATTAACTGGGCTTGCAACCTGAATGTGGATGGCTTATTGATTGCTTAGAAAAGTCAACCTACAGTTACATTTATTTGTGTATCATACAGTTCTTGCAACTTTTAAAGTCATTGTAGAACTACATAATGCTAAAACCTAATATGTGTGTTAAATCACACTTTGTAAATTAGCCAAACCCTGGATATCTGTAACATGTCTCACTTCATTTTCAAGTCTCCAGCAAAGTCTAAATTCAAGGTGTATCTGAAGAGAAAACAGAGCAGCTAGTACATCTCACCACTGGTAGACTTTTATTAGTATGAAAACATTGCAGCACAAGAGAAGAGGGGTAAAAACTTCTAGATTGTAAGATTGCTGGGCAGATCCCTCATAGTTGCTTAGTTACATAGTACATAAGGTTGAAAAAATACCTAAGTCCATTAAGTTGAACCCTTCTACCTAACCTTCCAAAAGAAGACAAAAAAACCTAATTAAGCTTCTTCAAATTCTGCCATCAGAGGGAAAATCCTTCTTGACTCAAAATGGCAATCGGATTTCTCCTTGGATCAAGAACTCTAAAATAGTAATTCTATGTGTATCCCTGTATGTCATGCCTTTCTAAACAAATATCCACACCCCTTTTGAAGGCATCTAATGTATTGGAAAACACCACCTCCCTTGGCAGTGAATTCCATACCTTTATTGTCCTTACTGTAAAGAATCCCTTCCTTTGTCGTCAATGAAATCTCCACTCTTCCAGTCTCAGAGGGTGACATTTCTGTTAATGAACAGGTCACTATATAGCTCTTTATATTGGCCCTGCATATATTTATATAATGTTATCATATCCATTCTTAGATTCTGTTTTTCCAGTATATTACATTTTAACTTTTTAGTCTCTCTTCATAACTAGTATCACTTTTTCTAGTTCCATAATGTCCTTTTTAAGGACCGGTGCCCAGAATTGTACCGCATATTCAAGGTGAGGTCTTACCATTGACCTGTAAGAGGCAAGATGATATCCTCCTCCCGTAAATCAATACCTTGTTTTATGCATGCCAAGAGCTTATTGGCCCTCGCAGTTGCTTGCTGGCATTGCGCACCGTTGTCAAGTCTGTTGTCTACCATTATTCCTAAATCCTTCTCATTGGTAGTTTTCCCCAAGGATAATCCGTTCATAGTATAGGTTGCACTTGCATGCCCAGTCCCCAACTCTGTCTAAATCCTGCTGCAAAGAAGAAACATCAAGATTAGTCTGAATTACCCGGCCTAATTTTGTGTCATCAGCAAAAACTGTGACATGGCTCTCGATGCAGCTTGGGAGATCATTTATAAATAAATTAAAAAGAAGAGGACCGAGGGCAAAACCCTGAGGCACTCCACTTAATACCTGCTGTGACAGTGTAAACCCCAGGGAGATGCTTCTTTTGGCATTTGGGTACAGGTGCTATCCAGAATGTAAATATGGGTCCCTGGGGTGGAGCAATTGGAGAGCAGGGTGGGCCAATGCTCTGTTCCCCATTCTGTGGAAAATCCATGCCGGCTTTTCCAGGAGGCAAGAAATCTGCAGGATCTGGTCCGGGATTTCTATGAGGCCGGCATCAGGCACAGGTGCTGGACATTAAAAACCCCTGGAGCCTGATACTTAGGGAGACTGTTGGGGAAAGAAGAAGCTTCCCTGCGCTCCCAGGGTAAGGAGAAGCCCTGAACAAGAAGACCATCCCTGAGCCAAGTGAGGCATCACCTGCCTGGACATTTTGTGTGCTGTCTGGGGGAGGTTTTCCAGAGCCTGGCGTAGCTGGGTCTGGCTGGGAGGTTGAGTTAGTGGGTGATTAGGCTGGTCAGTCCGGACCAGCATAGTGTCAGTTAGAGAGGGCTCCAATTGGGAGCTAGGTTTTCTTTTTATGATTTGGTTTTTGGGGTTTAAGCGGTTAAAATAAAGCGCTGTTTTGTTACAAACTTGTGTTCCTGACTCTGATTGCCCTAGAGGACTGTGCTTAGGACCCCTAAAATTTACATGTGTGGCCCTCATTGCTATAGGGTTTGTCACACTGTGTACAGGCTAAGAAACATCCATTCACAACAAGTCTCTGCATTGTATCTTTTAGCCAATTTCCAATCCAAATACATACATTTGCCCCAAGCCTATTTCTGTTAATTTAAAAGAGTAGCCTTTATGTGGAACCATATCAAATGCCTTAGCAAAGTCCAGATAAATCACATCTACAGCCACACCCAGATCTATATTTTTACTAACTTTCTTCATAGAATGCTAATAAGGTTGGTTGGTTTGACAAGACCGGTCTTTCACAAATCCATGTTGACTTCTACTAATTGGATTCTGGATCAAGATATGATCTTGAATGTATACCTTTAGCAACCCTTCAAAAAAATTCCCCACTACCGATGTTAGGCTTACTGGCCTGTAATTGCCCGGTTGAGATTTAGATCCTTTTTTAAATATGGGCACAACATCTGCCTTGCGCCAATCTAATGGAACTATGCCCGAGCTAAAAGAATCCCTAAAGATTAGTAATAATGGTTGGGCCAGAGTTAAGCTTAACTCCTTCAGTATCCTTGGGTGTATACCATCTGGTCCAGGGGCCTTGTCTACCTTAACAGTATTTAATTGCTTGAACACTGTTCTTGCATCAGCCAATCCCATGTTTGCTGTAATCGTTCCTTAAAATTTACATTAAAAAGTTAAAGGTAGAGAATCTTGGTCCGTTATTATCTGAAACTGGAAACTTGGTTATTGAGGACAGACAGATCTTAAATAATTTTTTCTTCTGTTTGTACCAAGGAAGAACAAGTGACGGAGCCCCTGCTGGCTAATTTTAAGGAACCATTACATTTCAGCTTCCAAATTCTAAATTGTTATGTAATGCCCTGCTTGTTGTATCCTGTTTGCCAATTGTTTAAAGCTGCGGAATATGATGGTACTATATAACTCAATAACGAATAATAATAATAGTGATTCTACAAGTTGAAGAAGCAGATTGATACATATCCTGGGTAATAGTGGGAAATCAAAAACCATAAGGTACCAAAAGGGATCAGTCAGGAGACGATTGACGTTGAGAAAAATCAGTAACTCTCACAGGATAACTGAACCACAGAGCACTTTCAAGTAGCAAACAGGTGTGTTATTTAGGCAGCAGGACAAATATTACTGTACACAAACAGACTCACACAGACGCAACTCACAAACACGAGATAAGTCCCAAACGGCACACCTATTCTGCATCCTATACATTGTAGACCTTCATTCATAAATTCCCCCATAGTTAAAAACAATTACACATATAGAGAAGTATCCGTGCAGCTTTAAGGTATACTGTATACTGGAAATGATTAGAAAATATAGGGCAAATAGGAGCTCAGGATTATATGATCACACAGAAAAGGAGGAGAAAGAATATATGATCACACAGAAAAGGGATTTTGATGGCGATATATGGACAAAACCAATATATGTGAAATGTATGAGGTGGTATATGGGGGAGCAAATGATTTAACTGTTTTACTGTCATTCAGAATTGTGTACTATAAATAACTAGTGCTGACTAATAAATGGTACATTTGCTAAACCAAGGTGTTCCAAGGTCAAAAGGAGAAATGACAAATGAAAAAGTCCAATGTTTAATATTATAATCACTGTGCTTTGAAGTCGCCAACAAGCGCACTAAGCCGAATGAGTCAGTTGAACAGTATAAAACATTGTCGAACATTTCCTTTAGTTTTTATATATATTCTAAAATAATACATTGTGAGCATTTACTATAATCTGTTATGTTGTTACTTTGTTATTGACTGTGTTTGTCAGCTGTATATAGGTTGGAATGATTTGCATATAAAGATGTACTCTTATCTTAATCTTCATGAAATATGAAATTAATATGGTTTTATATGACTGTAGTGTAGCACATATTAATGTCTATGAATGAAAACTTTAAAAGCCATATTGCAAAGCAAGAGTTCAGAAGGTGACAGCTAATTATCATATAATTTATAATTACCTAGAAGGCAGAGCTTCAACAAAATGTGTTTTAAAGGTGCTGTTCCACCTAGATGAAACCTCGGACATATTAAGCATGCAGATAGATCATTCATTTGAATCATTTCCCCAAATGGTTTAATTATAAGATAACCCACAGTTAAATGTTAAGAAGCTTGTGCCTGTTATTGTGGAACAAAAGCATTTCAACCTGTTGATGGCCTGTCCTTGTGTCACCTAACTAAAACCTACAATAAAGCATTACCTAAAATATCTTAATGTGGCCATTAAAAAGTCCTAGACCTTTAATAAGTCAAAAAGTGTTATATTTATTGGAGAGGGTGGAACAGTATTTATAAATGCTATAGTAATATCATGTCTGCCTCAAACCCGTCTGTAGTTATGAGCTTGTAAAGCTTTTTGCTTTATATCTAAATTTTAATACATGAAACAGGTAAGTTATCCGAGGTCCAACTTATTTTAGTAAATAGTGCACTTGCAGTAACTTCTCTGAATTTCCGATTGTATTTGGAATGAAAATGTCATTTTTTTTTTAGTTAATTCTTAAATAAAAAAGACATGCTGTTCCCACTTATCATTCCCACACACTTTGTATAATGAATAATTACACTGTTGATTTGAGACATGAGAACTATAAATGCTGGAGGTGTTGTTCCTGTTTCATTTGCCTGTTTCCCTACCAGATTCTATTACTCATTCAGTATCTGAATAAGGGAATATTGAAGCTTTTTTTCCACTGTCCAAAACATGCAGCATATTAAAGCAGTAAAAACCATTTTGTCGACATTGGTAATAAATATCTAAGGCTATTTGACATAAATTCCTTGATAAAATATGGGTTTGGATTAAAGTAAAAAACTCTATGAAACAAATGATGTTCTGTATTAATATGAGTGGTGTTAATTTCACATACAAGTTATTCTACACACCGACAAACCACAGGATATTTTGAATTACATTACTGTATCATAGTAGCCCAAATGTTGCAATGTTGGTGCATTGCATGGTTGTGTTACAACACATGCGTTTAGGCTGTTCCGTATACATTATGACCCATCCGCATTGCATATGCATATAGCTGCTGTCTGGGCCTTTTTTGTGTTGCATTTTCTATATGGTCACTGAGGCATCCAGAACTTATGGGAGGAAATATTAAAGAGCTGTCACCATTTAATTTTTGGGCATTCTGAAATGAATGTATTAAAACTACCTATAGCCAGTGTTTTCTATCAGTGTTATTGTTTTGAGGCACTTACTTCACACTAATGAAAGATAAGATTAGTGTCTTCATGTGGAAAAGCAAGCCTTATCTAATATGTTTTGTAAATGGCATAACTAGAAACCACAGGGCCCTAGTGCAAAAATTGCCCCGGGGCCCCCCAACCTTAAACAACTTGTGACCACCACCTGTTGTCACGTCCTACCCAGGCTGCGGAGCTGCATATCTCGTTCTTGCTTCAGTTTCCCTGTTTTGCTTCAATCCATTCCTGGATTTCCTTTTGCTCTGTTCTGATCTTCCATTCCTTGCTTCTGCTTCAGCTCTTTGCTTCAGCTCTGTTTCCTTTATAAGGTGTGTCCCTCCCATGTGTTCTGTTTGTCTCAGTCTGCAGTCTACAGGTATGTCTCAGTGCTATGTGTTTGGTTTACATGTTTGTTTAGTTTTGTACCTCTGTAAGAAGGGATTAGTGTTAGGACCCACCGTCATTGGAGTACTTTGGCGTAGTGGTGGGCTAAGCATACTATGGCCATAAGATCAGACGGAATCTCCAAAAGTTATTAAACAGTCCTAGGCTAGTTTCTGTCTTTATGTGTGTCAGTCTGTCTTGTGGCAGCGGGGTGTCCTGTCCTGTATCCCCTGCAGCGGGGTGTCCTGTCTTGTTCCCTGTTGTGCCCTGTGTTATGTATATCTTGTCTGGTTATGTTTATTCCTTGTCTTGTTCACTGTTGTGCTCAGTAACATGTATATCTTGTCTGGTTATGTTTCGTGCCTGGTCTCCCTGTCCCTTGCTTGTTACGTGTCTGCTATATTTCTCTGCTTAGCTTCCATACTCCCAGCCTGCAGCATCCCGCACATGAGTCTTGTGTGATGTCTCATGCCTGTTCCTGGGTGCCTGCAGGATTTCACTTTGTTCTGGTCTACATCCACTGCTATATCAGGGCACTGGGGTTAGGCTGCACAACCCTAGATACTCATAACCCAGGTGAGTGTGGTCACTCTGCAACCAGGCTCTGTCTAACTCCACTACTGCACCGTAACTCATGCACACAATCTTTGGGCGCGCTGGGTACTTCCAGTCATCGGCATGGACCCAGTTCCGTGACACCTGTCTCCCAAACAGCTTGAGTGCATTTGCCACAAGCAGCTCATCAGTGCCATCCTAACCCTCAAACAGACTGTCTGTGCCACATTTGCCCTCAGCTTTCCACTGGGGCTTCTATAAAGTACCGGCCGCCAGCAGCAGAGGTTCTCTATGTGCATCGTGCAGACGTTCACCGGGTGCCAGAAAGTAGGATCCCCCGCAGCGCTGCAGGAGGCCTGGATCCTCCTCTCTGGCAGGCGGTGAATGGCTCATTGTTTCTAAGAATGCATTTTTCTCAATCACAGTTTTTATTAAATATGAAAAAAATTGTTTATATGTGAATTAATATTTACTAATAAAACTTTTTTCTTATAGGGTAGTCTTATAATCAGGCTTTTTCTTTTTTTTCTAAATTAATATTCAAATTTTGGGGGTCGTCTTATAATCAATATATACAAAGAAACATAGTTACACACCGCCACCGCTTACCTCTCCAGCAGCTTCCTGTCTGGCTTCTCGCACACTGTGCTAAAAACAAATCTTGAAAACAGTTTGGATAGCTGCTGCCAAGGGGAAAAAAACAATAGATTTGAATACATCTACTTCTTATTGTAATCTGTAAGAACAGATGGATTAATTAAGTGTATAGAACGTTAAAATGTAAAGTTTGAGAAAAGTGATAGGCCCATGAAAACAGACCTATCTGTCATACAAGTTTCTATTTTTATTAGAGTGGGTACCATATCTTACTGATATATAATAAGTCTGTTAGACTTCAGTCTCTCCCCACCATCCTCTGATAGCGAAAGCTTCACATTCATGAGGGCCTTCAGCAGCTGCTTAATCAGTTTACATAGTGGCGCCACACATTTTTCTTTCTGTTCTTCAGTTCCTGCTGTATATTACTTCAGCCACCTGCTCATAAAGTGCTCAAAAGAAAATTGCTTTCACCAGCATGCTGAAACCAAAACAATGCAGCTTCAAATAGCTCAAAGGAATATTAATTTTCTTTCAAATTGAAAGCATTTTGTTTAAAGTATTTCCATTTCTGGAAAAGAAAGAAAAATACTTCTCATCCATCTGGGAAAATTAATTAATGTTTGTTATTCCCCTGGTGCAGTACAGGAATGGCAAGTTAACCTCTTGTATAAGATAGATACTTTTGGGTAATTCCAGTAGCTAAACCACTTAAGACACATACTTTCCACATGCGGGAACAGCTTTTAGGCATGCCACTGCCCACCCTATTACTCTCCCACTGCCATGCATATGAAGATCCGATCCTTGCAATTCATATTTGCTCTGCTGTTAAACTTAATTTCATTTAGCGTCAGATTTTTTATAATTGTTTATACATGACGTTATAAAGGTTAATTGTGTAACTGGATGTAAACTGCCACTGTACTTTTAATGTTCAAAAGCCTGCATACTTGGACATACTAAACAATAAACAAAAAACAATATGTGATCTATTCTTTCCCCAAAATCTGCATATTCACCGTGAGAAAGGATACTTCCAAAGAAAGCACTCCCTGTCCTTTACTTTGCCCTGTATCTCATCCACTTTTTTTTCCCCAGATTGTATTCCCTATCTAGATATATTTCTGCTAGTCAGCATTAGGTGGCGCTAGAATACCACATCGGATCCATATTACCATATACTATAGTGTGTACAGCTAGTGATACCCTACCAAGTCACTTTGAAGGATATTCCGCCTTGGTATTTTAACTGTTCACCCATTATACAAATGTTTTCTTTTTCTATGTCTTTATAGCAGAGGGTGAAGAGTTACATGGATAGCAATGCACAAACTGCTACCTTCACTGTCTAATGTTGCACGGCTCCCCCTAGTGCATTCTCATAAGAATGTTGTGTTAGTGTGTTAGTTCAGCAGAATATTCTGGGGTAGGCTGCTTGATTTTACTTTTCCTGTACTGAAACAGTACTAATGCTTCAATAAAAGGTCAACTTATAAATAAAGACACATTTAGTAAAAAGTTGTTTTAGCATCTTGGAGCATTAATAATACAAATAGTATACAATAGTAATACAAATAATTTTCTTTTCTATAGCAGATGGAACCTGCCATTACTCAGGTGTTATCTGTACATCGTGTGGACATAATTCCTATACGAAAAACCCTAGGGCCCTAGCTCCTTCTGAGGAACCTTCCAGCAGGTCTGTGTTTACATACAGGCAACACTATAGACAGGATATGAATATGCGTACATTTCTACATATGCTAATGGCAGGCCGTGCTGCCTGTCTTGGGTACATATATCTCGTTGTACAATTTCAAAAATAACATGCGAGTGAATGCATTATCATGTTTCTGTGGATATTGGGTTTACCAATGCTCTGATTTTGTTATTGCTCATTCAAGGTGAATGTTGGACTGGTGATCACAAGGCAGAACTGGCACTTCAAGGCACCTGATTGTGTAGGTGCCGCCGATGGATATGGTCATGCTGCACGCTACGTTCTGATGGCGAACAGCCCACTAGGCATTTGCCCAGTGTGCCAGATGGCCTATTCGGGCCTGGGGAAGCTCACCCACCATGTGACTATCACAACTGAAATGACAGCATTCAAAAGGTTAAAAAATATTTATGTTTATCTCATTTTTCACCAAAGTTGTCTTCAAGGCTTGTAAACATTCAAAAGCATAAGTGATACATATTATAATGTACTGTATCCATCTGCCCAATCACATACTGATACAAACTCTGTAAAGATGTAGACATAAACATAGTTTGTACTCTTTTACCAACATTGTTTCAATGGCAGTAATATTTTTGGAAACCTTTAGATCTAATACCAAATAACATTCCAAGATAATACTATTTGGTATATTGCATGTCTCATTTTGCATAAGGTCTCCTGACCAGTAGATGGCGATGTTGCCTAGCATCTCACATCTATTTATTATGGTATATTTATACACATAATGCATATGGAAACCTTCATAGTATAACTAATAGAAGGTTTAACATTGCAGTATCTCAGTCCCACTATTATTAAGGTTAAATCAATGTTATGGTTTTTTTTATTGCAAATGCGCTTCCAAGCCATTCATATTTGTTAATTAAATGTATTTCGTGTCTTTAGACATTTATACTACAAATATAATCTAATCATTTGTTGAAATGAATTCTGAATTTCTTTGTACTGCTTTAGTTTCCTTATTATTCTCCTAGTAGCTGATATGAAGGAGAAGTGATATTGGGACCCCCGAACCACACCTTGCTGCTGGAGAGAAAAGCTGACTTGATAATTTTGGTGAGAAGTATTTTATTTTTTAAATGACAAAACAAACAAAAAAGCATCTTCAGCAGCACCTGAAGCGCTTTCAGCTCAATTGCTGTCAGTTAGACTCTGTGGCAAACTGCTGTAGAGCGAATATGCAATGGGCTGTTGAGTGATCTGATAATGATGACTTGAGAGCTCTCCCCTTTATATATATATTATTATTATATATATATATATATATACACTCAGGAAATTAGTTTGAGAAATGTTAAGTTTAATTTTTATGTAATGGAATCCACAACTATTACAATTTTTATATTTTCCCTGGATCAATTTTTGGCCCTCAAGCTATGATTATCATAAAAATCTTAAACCTCGGATAAAATATTTTATATATTCATAAGTATTAATGTCTCTCATATTGAAATATTGTCTTTGACATTGTGGATCATATTGACTGTACTAGGAACAAACCCTAGGTGGAAGAAAAGATTGATTTATTGTTATTAAATATATTATCAAAATCCGATACTAGTACGGCAAACAGAATAACGGTTTACGAAAAGGCAATGCAGTAGAAAAACCTGATAGAGTGCACAGTATGTATTATTATTAAGTAGGCATTGTTTGTAGGTGTTAGAGGTTATGTTTGTGCTGGAGTGGCAGTACGGGTATTCATGGGGCACTATCAGCCAACAACCCAGAAGGCATTTGCCTGGGCCAGTGCAAGGGTGTTAACATATGGTGTTAGAGAATGTGTGTAAGAGTGTTTAAGAATATAGTGGATTGTGGGTGTAAGTGTATGATAGGGTGAGTGTTTGTTAGAACAAGTTTGTGTGTTAGTATGTGTGTTATGAAGTCCACCCGTGGTATGAAAGTAATCCTTCCCCCAGTAATCCTAGGCTCACCCCTGTGTATATCTCTCACAAATAAATGGTTGATCCTTTATGCGCATCTGCACACCGAGGAGTTATAGAACCAACACACGTAAAGACCTTAATGTAGTGTTCTACTTTCTGCATATTTGGGTGAATTGTAAAAGCATATTAATATTTAACATGGCTTCAAGCACTGCTCTGGCACAGCTAAATTGTTCTCTACAACTCCACATTATTCTTTGCAACTTAACATCTTCGTTTGACAGACATCACATTCTATGAAAAAGCCTTTTTAGCTTGGAAAGATTATGCAACAAAATATCTTACTTGACTGCCATGCTGGTCATTAAAATGCATAACAAGCTCCACATATGCTAATGTCTGAGTACCATTATGGCTTTTATTTTTTTTATTTTATTTTTGCATATAGCCAATTTAAGGCCAGGAAAGGTCTAAACAAACGGCACAGTTAAATATCGAGATGGAATTCTGCAAATATGTCACTGCTTTTTAAGTGAGGTTGCAATACTTACTAGCCAAGCCCAGACAGGCCTTTTTTTGGCACACTGATGCTTTGGTGTGTGACCGCCTGCAGGATTTACATGCCACTGGAAAGTACCATAGTGTGTGTTACCATTTATACAGCCGCTGGCCTTAAGGTGCTAAAGCTTTCATCCCCCAAAAATGTTACTGTTCCTGGATTCAAAGACTTACCCAAAGCAAGAATTTTCATCAAAATATTGCTAACTGCTCAGAGCTATGTATCTGTTTATCAAGTCTGTCTCACAATAACACCATAGTGTATGCTGATTCCATATGTAAACATCTTGATGCTAAAGCAGGTTGTTGCCATAAGTGAAGCTCATTTCAGCCAATGTATTATGTTTATTATGTTGTCTCTTTACCTTGTGTTGTATAAATTATTTTTGTAGCTAGCAGTGCTAATGTGATAGTAGCACTTTTAAAAGTATTTGTGCGATGCTTTCATAGATCAAGAGTACTGCTTTAGTGTTTTTGTGCCTAATTGGTAAAACACATGGCAATGATACTCAAAAAGGTTAAACAATGATAGGCAAACAGGTGAAATTCAGCAAGTTAAAACTCTTTAGTTTAGTTATAGTTAGTACCACATAGGAAAAGATCTCTAAGATGGTTATTCAGTCCAAGTTGCTTTATTCTACTGAGCAAGCTGTATTAAAAGTACAAATTGGGAAGTATATTATTATAGGGCTGGTAGCAGTTTATTAACACATAGCTGCTTTGGCTGTTACACACTTCAAACTGTTTAAAATTACAAAATTACATGTAGGTAAGCAAACAGATTACATGGTAGCCTTGTTTGGAGTGATAATACAATTTTACTCTGTTGGCAAACTATAAAGAATATGAGTAAGTAGAGATTTCATTAATTTTGCATTTTAAAATTAAGCCCTTGAGTGCTGAGCATGAACAAAGTTAGGTTTTCCACGGTATAATTTAGGTGTGGGGTTTAACACGTTTAATGTCCTCTGCTTAGGAACTGCTAAGGCACAATATCATCAGAATTTTTTTTTTTCTTGTGCAAGTACGGTAAATGTACTGTAATGGACCATATTCATTTAATGCTTTAAATGAATACTGTTCTATACTGTCAGGCCCTTTTATTGTATCTAAGTCTTTAGGAGTCTTGTTGGGGTTTATTCATTCAACATGTAGTTGTAGGTGAAGATGAAATCTTTTAACTCGTCTCATTAATGACATATGCTGAAGAGAGCTGGAATGTCACTAGAAATGGGATATTTGCTGGTACAGTAAACAGCCGGGACAAAGCCTGTTTGTCGGAACTGTCCTCTAAAAATCCAGCATTGGCTGTTATGGTTGTGACTTGCAGACAACTATTGGAATCTGGTGTTGTGGCCAAAGGGGCAGCTGGATTTGTAGTAAAAAGTTGTGTCAAATTTAAAAACAATTACCAAGTAGTCAAAAAAGCATCACAAAACTAGTTAAACAACCAATAATAGCACACCCAAAGACAAAAGTAATGTTGATAGGTGCCACAGTAAAGGCAAATGACCTATCCCTTTGCCAGGTGGCCAGTCAGGACCTGTAATAAGGGACAAGTTCTCTGTGTTACCAGGCAATACTGAAACCCTGGGGGAGATGAGATACAAAAAGATAAATTGGGGATGATTTGGCTCATCCTGACTAACTGTGGTTGCTCTGAATGGTCACCTGTCGAAGCTGCCAACAGGATTAGTTGACTACTTATATGTACACGAGCAAGTGTAAGACGACCAGCTAGGAGTGGCATGGGTTGGATTATTCAGTCTTTGCCTACAAAGAGGAGTTGCAGCAAGCAGATGACTAAGTGTCTGCCTTGTAGGTAGGTATCTTACACCAAGGAAGTATTTCTTAGAGCAGATTGAAAAACAGGGAGAATTTATGTGTATTTTCACTGATAATTGCATAATTTCCAAATGGAATGTTACATGTTAGTTAGTATGTCCTCAAGGCCAACCTATAGCACTGAGGTATATAAAGTATGTGCCAGACAAGAGAGAGAAGTGGAAAGGGGCTGCCAAAAATCACAGATTGTCTAAGAGCCTTGGATCTGGCTCTCACAGTGAAAATTATATAATCTGAATGAATAAAAATGAGTGATCACATTTATTGGAATTAGCCTTATTAAAGATGCATGACACGTTTCTACGCTTCTATAATACGCATGAAACATAGCTCTCCCCTGTAATAATAAAGCTATAAAAATAATGCGGCATGAAGCAATATTGGCTATGAAAACTGCAATTTGTTTTAATTAGCAAAAAATAATTATATTTGGTTTGTGCATACAATGTTGTGCGGCTTGTAGAGAACTGCATTGGATTGTTTTCTTTTATTTTTATTATTACCTTTTATGATGCTGGCAAAAGCCGGCACACCAAGATGCCATTGCAGCCGATACGGTTTTAAAGAGGCCGTATGACACGCTTTAAAATTATTAAATGGCCGGCGTGCCTGCACCATGCAGTCCAGTGCCTCAGTAAGGACTCTGGGGGTCGGGCTCACACGGAACAGCTGCTCGTGACAGGGAGAAGAGCACGTTGGAGGAGAGCGGTCTGCAGGGAAGGAAGGCAGCAAAAATGTAAGTATTAAAAAAAAAAAAAAAAATAGTTGGGGTGATAGGCGGAAGGGAGCCATATTTAAAGGGGGGCTGGCTTGGGACAACAATTAAATACAAAAAGGAGGTGGCTGGGGGGTGTAAGTACACCACAGGGTGGTTAGGGCATCACATAAAGATGCCCCAACCACAGAGCCTGTCCTGGTTTGTGTGTTTGGTGAGTCAATGTGGCAGAGCCTGTCCTGGTGTGTGTTTGTTTGGTGTGGCCTGTCAGAGCCTGTACTGGTGTGTGTTTGGTGAGTCAATGTGGCAGAGCCTGTACTGGTGTGTGTGTTTGGGTGTCGGTAGTGTACTGATTACGCCCAGTCCCATCACATTTCATCAATATGCGTTAGAAAATCCGGAGAGGATGGGCATGGATGGTGGGCTGATTCGGTGGCGCAACGGGCCACTTGACTAGACTTGCCCCGAAGGCCTTAGGCTGCCAGCCCATCCCTGACGGCCTACCCCACGGACAGGCGATCCCGCCACAAGGGAACTGTCGCGGCACTCCAGCCCAGCAAACTCAAACTCAGCGGCACTCCAGCCCAGCGGTATGCACGGCCCGGGATGGGGATGCTTTTCATGGGGCCATTGTGTTCTTGGGGGCCCCTATTGCCTGCGGGGGCCTCTTTTACGCCAGTGCATAGTGCATTTCAGCTCGTGCACATAAGCGGGGTGTCACTGTTCTTAGTAGTTGTTGCTGAATATTATATTATATGAAAAGAAAACCCTATCTGCACTGGTATGTTTTGGCCTAGGCCAACTAAGCCCAATTGTACGGTGGCAGGTCCATGGGCTTGGTTCTGCCGCATATCAAGGAGCCTGATCGCCACTACTCACTGGGCTGGTTAAAAAAGGACATCCTTGACCTCCCAAGCTTGGCACAACTCTCCATAGGGTTTATGGAGGCTTGTGCCGAGCTGGCACCTTCCCCACTGTGCTTCCCTTGAACATCATCATATCCCAACTAACGGTAGAAAGGACAGGCAGGTGGCTTTGCCCTGGGTTAGGCTTGGGCAGCGCAGAAGGTAAATACTCCACTGCCTATGAAAAATGTTTTATTTTAAATGAAAGTGTTTTCTATTTGTTCCTTTTTGTAGAGTTATGGCTTTGCATGAGCTCAAGAATAGCACATTTGTCTATCCACCCATTACCTTTATTGTAATTGATGTTTAGTTCCTGGTTTCAGAAGCTGGCTGGGGCTTACTATCTATTGTCCATGAAGAAGATTTTTAAGCAATTGAAAATGTTCACCTCTAAACCTGCCTTATGTTTAAGGGGTTATTTTCTAATGGAATTCTGAATAGAAAATGGGGTAAATTTTTTTTTTTTTATTATTTGTCATAAGAAAAATGGATATGCCATATTAGACAAAGAAAATTGAGTTTTTAGTAGAAGCTGATAGGTCATAGTGGTATATAGTCTATTGTCATAAACACATTAGCACAGTGTATAGACCATATTCTTTCATACTCTCCTGCAGTACAGTTGTACTACTTTTTCTTTGTGTAGATAATTAACATTAATAACAAAACGATGATTGTTTGAAGTTCATTCTACAGAGTGGAAGACAAGAAAACATATTTTTTTTATAGCTGACAGAAAAAAATCATAATTAATTATTCCATCTTGTATCGACCAAAATATATACCGGTGTGTGTGTATATATATGTATATATATATATACGTTGTTTAACCCTTTTAGCGACAGATGGGTAAAAAAGCATTACAGGAAATAAAACATTGTTTAACCCTTTTAGTCCCAAATGGGTTTATTCACTTAAAATACAGCTGTAGTTGCATTGAATGGATACATTTCATCCCACTGCGTCCTACAGGATATGTTCCCTTGTTAATACATAGTCATGTCAGTGGGTTGAAATGGTTAACGCGCCAGGTGCTTCTACAACTCGCTGATTAATGAATTAATCCCATAGAATATAGATATCAGGAATATCTGAGGACTGTACATAGGAAATGGACGTTTATAGCACAGTCAAATGCCATATAGCAAAATCTTACATAAAAAGCATCATAAAACAATAGAATTGTACTAAAGCTATTATATATCCACCAGAGCCACTTTCCTCCTGATGGATTTAAAGTCACCATGTGAGAGGAATTTGTGCTTCTTAAATACAAGGCAAAACAAGGTAGAGTACTACTTTTGGTGATTATACTTTTACATTCATATAATGCTTTGGTTTTACTGTCAGGTAAAATAGCCGGTGCCGGTGATTCTGGGTTAGCCTTGGCTTGTTGATGCTGCCAGCCATTTTTCTTCATTTCTTCCTTCCGTAACTTGATTTCTTTTTCTTTTCTGCAAATTGTTGAGCTCCACTAGAGTTTAATGCCCTCTCTTCATTCTCTCCCTCTTGAGACACCTGTTGTACAGCTTGTAGGATGGCAGTTTCTACAATTTGCTTACTGGCATTCTGTAGCTTTACTTCCTCTGTCTCTTTTCCTGGCTTCTCTCCTTAAAAGAATATTCACATGTTAGCAATAAGAAAAAAAAAAACTTGCAAAGATGACTCTGGACAACATATAACAACATGGTTGATACAACAATTGGATCAAATCATGTATACCTTGTAACAGTACATTTTGGCTGATTGCACCTGAAGCAGGTAAAGGAGGGGTAAGCGTTTAGATTTATAGACACTTAGAGGTCAACTTTTTCAAAGGATTTCATGTACAGACTTCATAGAATTACAATAATAACAACAGCAAGCAAATTCACAACCGGTGCTAACTAAACCACAAATAAAAAACTGCTTTGACATTTGGATTTTGTTTCCATTTGATTTGGTTTGTTACGTATAATCATTGCTTGCACTTGGGGCTTTATTTGTTAGCCATAAAACTGTGTTTAAAAAGCCTAAAATGGTTCACTTTCCCACTGACCTTAATAGCAGTACACTGAATGAGTAGACATTAAGGGCATATACATCATTTTTCTTATTCAGACCTGAAAGGTAGTACTGTCTTTGTATGTCAATGTAAGTAGTATTATTAATTTCCATATGCCTTTAAAAAGCCGCATAAAATAAGCCACCTAAGGACTTTTATGTGGTGATATTATATTTTTACAATGTAAGCTCATCCTAATGCAGCCCAGCAGATTTCCGCACATTGTCATACTTTACTGTAAGAAACATCACGGCCAGCAGACACGTAGGATTAGGGAACGATCTACAGTGAACTGTAATATACTTTATCTCTAGGAGACATGTCAGTGAATTTAACTCCAACGTTTTAGTTTTGGGAAGCTGCAATGGAGGTTAAAAGATCACAATAAGAACACCATACACCCTGATCTATAACTAGCGTATAGTGCAAAACATTAATATTATTATTATTATTATTAATAGTTAACTAATGGAAATGAAGCAAGTAGCATACACCTTTCTAGTTTCAGAGGTCATGCAAATTCCAATTAAACAATGTTGGTTCAGAAGAGCTATTGTACTTACAGCAGGTTATCCACTTCAGTACCACTTCGGCAAGTTTCCCTCCATCTTTTTTTAATAAGTTAATATCCCCCTGATTTGGCAATCACCTCATCGACTAACACAAAGTGGCAGCTTTATATTTCTTAAATGAATTGTCTGTACTGAAATAAATGATGCCTTATTTAATATTTACCAAAACCTACTTTGGGGTGGGTTTTGCTGTCGTTATTCATTAATAAGAAAATACATTGATGAGGGGGTATGGTATAGCTTCCCCCAGGTTAGCAGTTGGGTCCCCTTGTCCCCTGCAACTGATAGGTCTTTTTATTTTTTTCTGCTGTGCTCTTAGCCATCCGCTGGGAGTCTGGACGATTACAGGCACACAGCTCCTAAGTCTACAAAACCTTAACTCCCCCCCTTTACTTCTTTCATCTACCTTTAAATTCCTCATCGCTCTACCAGGGCATTCAAAACAACAGCAGACTATTGTGTGGGTGGGGAAAAAAAGGCCAGAATCTAAGAAGACAATACTTTACCTGGTGCGTACACCATGATTTTTAATTTCCGTCTGGAAGCTAGGGACAAAGCAAATTGCACAGGCGTCTTGAAATAGAATGTAGAGGAGACGGAATTGAGTTTCAGCACCTCGGACAGTCCCTGCTAATGCAGCTGCAAGCCTTGCTCTCTGTTCCAGCACTTCCCTGAATCACTGTGTGCGGCGCCTCTTACTGAGCTCTGGGGATATTATACTTCATGCAATCAGCACCATCATTCTACAGAACAAAGATCCTCTCTGCTGCTGGTCTCTCTACCTAAATGACAAAAGAAAGCGATCAAGAAGATTACCATTCGTTGTTTTTATATTAAACAGATAGGTATCTCTGATATCGCATAGAGTTATAGCCTTTAATACTGGAAATAGGAGAAACTGCATTACACTGAGAAGATGAATATACGGCTTGGGGTAAATAAATCATTTTAACACACTGTGCAGTCTTCAGGAGATCCCCAGATCACCGAAATCACCCAATCAGAGTGAGGCCTGCAGCACCCTGGATACAGCAGCCCACATGAAACAACAGAAAAAAGAAACATTTGCGTAAATACCTGAAAACATAACATTACAGCCACAAACGAGTGGAGAGAAGAAAGAAAACATCCCTACCAACAACCAGCAAGATGTTATAAGTAGCCTCTTTCGTCCGTGTCTCCCCGTTGTCCAAATTGCACCGACCCCAGCCTCAAGTATTCATAATGTCATATCAAGGAAAATGAATCCTTGGAGATTAAACTGACAAACGAGCTTAAAGTTGATTGCAGAGGCCACAGTAGGGAAGGCAGGTAATTGCCCCTAATTATGTCAAGACATTGAGAATCCAGCCTGACATTTAAGGATTTTTGCATGAAAAGCTGACTAAACATGTGTTGTTCTATGATCAAAACAAATGATGCTATTCATAATATTTAATTGCAGTGTATGCTTCCGACGATGTGGAATTATAGTCGTTATTTACACTCTTGTAAAATGTCCCAACTCGAAGACATGATATTAACAAAGATATTAATGCAGTTACACTAATGACTTAATGACTTAAACCCAGTATTTCTTTGCTTAATTCTAATGCTATTTAATGAGGTGCGTCGGTTTAATGTGAAAAGATGGGTTGTTGAAAAATACATTTCTGACACAAGCTACATTACATTTTGCTATGATTCTTTTTAGTTCAGATATAGTACCTACAATATAAAATACACAAATTTGACATTAAATTGACAAAACCTAACTTTTCTATGAGATCTATTTTAATTACGTTTATTTTTTTTTTTTTTACAAAGAACACAGTGGCTATTTTATGTATTTTAGTTGATAATAATAAACAGCAATAACTTTACATAAGATAGCGATTTCCTCTAATTTTGTCTGAAAAGGTTTGAAGAACACTAAATTCTGGCAGGCTGACAGGTTTTGGGGTCTGAGAACCTTTACCAGTGTCCGACAGAACATTCCAATTTCAGAGGAGAGTTTTTAATGTCCAACCAGCAGAAGAAAGGCATTTTTAAGGGTTCTTCCATTTTTTTCCTTCTAGAATAAATCATTGAAAAGTAAATGTTGATTGATAATATATGTGTAATGTTTAGTTAGTGGTTACCTTTAACAAAACATTAATTTAACATCAGTTCCAAAAGCATACATGTGTACAGCCAATTCATTTTAATATTATTAAATTAATGGCATACGTTTTAATTACTAATCATTAATTATTTCCGAGATAGTACACCGAAGGCTTATTACTTTTCTCGCCCCATCCGCCGCCCTCCACATCCAGCATCTTCACTGCATTAAAAGATGATGTTGGCCTTTAAGACACGGAGCGCTGGGATATGATGTCATATGCCGGTGCGCAGTGCCTTTTAATGCAATCTATGAAGTCGGCACATAGTGTAAATGAGCTGGTTGGGGAGATCTACAACAACTGCAGCAATTGGCCGAGGCCAGGATACGTATCCACCGGATAAGGACTAAGATAGATATAGGAGGATACCTAGAAAGATAGATATACATAATGAAAATCCTGAATGCTGTAATATACAGAAAGCCACTACTTTATCTGAATTTGGTCTTGACACTATATATATATTATATATAATATATATATATATATATAGTGACATTATTTATATTCAGGCTTCTATATATTCTGCAAGCTATACTAATATGAGTTTTTTATCAAAATATTTCTTACTTGCTGTTATTAAATAAATGCAGTAAGGTTAATGCTAACTTCTGCAGAAATCCCTTGCATTAAGGGACTGCCAGGGTATTTTTTCAATTCCCAGTGGAATTCATATGAATAATTTATAATCATCAGCTGTCAGAGCATAAATATTGAGACATGATATATCCTATAGTAAATTCATGTGATCCATGGGATATTACAACTGCATACAATAGGAAACCAATATCAGGAATCCGACAGTATAAGAAGATCTATGAAAATAATCGAGCACAACCTTAAATGACTTTGCTGGTAGCAAGTGCTTACTATTGCACAATTTACTTGTGTAATTATTTCAAGGTCATTTCAAGGAGACAGCAGAGTATTATTGGCCAATGCAATTTCTCTGTGTTGTTTTACTAGTAACAAATATGTCTATAATATTACTGCAGAAGTAGATCTTATTTAGGAACAGGAATCTCTGATATTCTGCTCTTAATGGCTAAGAAGCATGTAATGGCGTTCTACGGAGTATTTCTTCAACAGGTTGGGGTGAAGGTTATCTGGCATTGAGCTTGGTGGACCAAATGCAAAATGCGTCTTGACTTGCATTTGACATTTCCTTCTCAACCTGCCCTTCATTGAAAACATACAAAAAACAGAAGCATAGCATTTGACTGAATTTAAGACCCATTCAGCCCATTTACTCCATTTTTCCTGATGTTAAGACGTAACAGTCCTTAATCTTGTCTTCATTCAGGACAGCCATACGCCTGTCCCATGCATGTTTAAATTCTAAAACTGTATTAACCCCTGCCACTTCTGATTGGAGGCTGTTTCATTTATCTACCACTCTCTATGTAAAAAAACAGACTAATGAGCGAACATTTTAAGCCATTGAATGCCGAGCAATATAGTGCTTTGAGGGAATGAGAATAACAATGTTAATAGCGATGAAAAATGGCATAAAATCCAACAGCACATATGATGGTAATGGCAGTTATAACGTTCTTTAGTGGAGCGTTGATGATTTCAAGGGCAGCAGTTAACACGGTCTACGACTAGAAAGGGATGAGCCAGTTTTATGAGCTGACGCATGAGCTGTGCTGACTCACCCTCCGGAGGCACAGGTCCTTATTCATGCCCTGAAGGACACAACAATGACCTACATCTATAGAAAGAGGTAGTTAATCTCCAAGAAGCGGGGACAGGCACCTGGCCCCAATCCAGATTGAGCATGAACCAGTTCACCAAACCATACCCACACCAGTTAAAAGCTAACATAATCTCAAGTACGAATGACTAATGGAGGCCAGAAGCAGAAGCCAATTTATTATATATATAAAATGCTCTAAGTCTGGTATTTATCAAACCAAAACTGGGGCAAATACCAAGCATCATGATTGCCACATAAAATGTGCGTGGTTTCTATAGAACATTTTCCCTTCTTGTATGGAGACAATCGTATTAATTCAATAATGCTGCTCTTTTGGCCTGGTTGATAACATAAACATAACATAGTTGTCTAGCTGTAACATAATAGATATTATTTCACAGAGTTGTCATTTTAACAGTTTATACATTTCTGAAAAAGAGATCTATTACCCTGATTCAGGAGTTTATGCAGCCCGATGGTATGTCCAGCGAAAACAAAAAGCAGCATCATTAAGACTATTGGAAGCATTCTACTCTTTCGCTAGAAGATAAATAAATAAATATCTTGTCCACATTTATGTGAATTATCGGGAAGTTCCAATGAACATATTATAGAAGACCCATAATTCATATGACTCCACTCGTATTGGAAAAGAGATAGAAATATTAGTTTGGAGGCAATCAAAACATAAACAAATCCAAATATTTTCCTCTACATGTCTATGTTTGAGATGAAATATTCCTGATTCACACTGTGTTGTTAATTCAGGGCAGGTAGGCAGCGAATTTCAGAAGCCTCCGTAAGCCGTACACCTAAACCCATAATAGTCGTATTAGGAGCTAATTAAGTAATTTAATTACACAGGATTATGGCATAGGAGATTTGGTTCAAATTTTATGTAGCAGTAAAGATGACTAGGAAGCTTAGAACACAGTTACAAACCTGGTTTGTCGTCTTTATTATGAAAAATGCAATTTTTTCCTTTATATATTTGCTATTCAGCTACCAGAGCTCTAAATGACTGTATATTAGGTAAATGGGTACAGCCCTTGGTGTTTTATTTTTTATTTTATTTTATTGATTGCTATTTGAATTCCTTGTAACATGCAGTCTTAGAGATCAGTGACGTATCCTGTCTTAGGCCGACTTTACCCAGGGCGCCTGAGCCGATCAATAAAATGCTCTATGCATATTTGGTGCACCGGCATCTGATATCACGCAGCGTCTTTTATTGTACTGAAGACAACGACCACGGCAAACACATAACTCAACATCATGCAACAGAATTTCACAAGTGGATCTCCTTATTCAATGCTCTTCAATGAAAATACTCATTTATTGATTTCTTTTTTTCTCGTTTTTTTGTTTACATTTTTTCTCGATCTAAAGACTAAATCAAACTTTGGCATTGATGGGCACCCATGGCACCATGAGAATGGTGCTACATGATTAAAATGTATAACCAGATCGTCACTAAACAAATACTACTGGAAATATTGGACTTCACATCTGTCAACAATGTTTATTATTTCTTATATTATAATCCGGAACAAAAAATGCTGAAACATGAAAAAATGTAAATTAATTGCAGAATAAAGCTGATAATGTTTCGATCCTCACAGACCTTTATCAAGCCATTCATTGAAGAGGTGTGCTGTGTTCTTTTCCTGGTGGATGTGTTGGGAAGCGGAGTCCTGGCATTACTTGCACCTTTATATTGTGTTGGCTGATTTCATGAAGTTGTTGGCTGATTTTCATCAGCTGTTACATACATTTTATGAAAATAATGATTTTACACCAAACCCTTCTTTATGGCGTATGACCCGTGTGGTCACACAGGTCACCATAAGAGGGTAGCACAAATGGGGAGTTCAACCAGTGCACAACCTAACAAGAACGTGGATGCTGACTTCCTATGCTGGAGATCAGAGTTCCAAAGCTGCTGACAAGCAGACTCTGATACAACATTTACTGAAAGCTCTACTGTATATCTCTTTATTTGATTTGTAGGGACTGGAGCCACTGAAATACTCACACAGGGTGTCATAAATCCAGTAGGCCTTTCTCAGTTTTAAGTTTGGCTAATTCCCAGGAGATATGTCAGTCTGATAATTACATTTAAAGAACACAGAAACATAAACCAATTTTA
>VKOC01014859.1:0-11181 GCA_009364415.1 Spea multiplicata
CATCCAGTACCAGCAAAATGTGTAAAAAAAATATAAAAAAAGTGTTAAAAAAATAAAATAAAAAAATAAAGTTTATTATTTTGAGCAAGTGCTAAAATTTCTCAAAAATCTCAACAAAGAGTTAAAATAAAAGCACTTCAAATACCCAAGGGGTGTCTAATATAAAAAAAATGGCTGATGGGGTAAATTGGAGTGGCTGAGCTCACAGATAGGGCATAGGTACAGACTGACCAAAATGGAGAAAAAAAGCGCACTTCCCAAATGTGGCATTTTAAATCTGAAACAACCCGACAAACCCATGCATGTGGGGTATCACTGCACTCAGGAGATGTTCCTGAACACATATTGGGGGTTGTTTGACAGTGACATATACCAGAACCTGTATATCTATAACTAAAGTACAATTTGTGTGAAAAAAATTACTATTACAAAGTTTGACAAAGTGTAGTTCTATAATTGGTGCATGGAAAGGGTTAAAATAACAGCATTTGGAATACCCTGGGGTGTCTAGTTTTCAAAAATATATGGTTTGAATGGGTTAAATTGAGTTAACCGGCTTCAAAGATATTCCAAAGAGGAGATGGAGGCAGAATGACCAAATTACGCATGCCCCAAAAGTAGCCTTTTACCAGCCAAACAATCTGACAAACCCATGCATGTGGGGTATCGCTGTACTCAGGAGATGTTCCTGAACACATATTGGGGGGTTGTTTGATAGTGACATATACCAGAACCTGTATATCATTAACTAAAGTACAATTTGTGTGGAAAAAAAAAATAAAAAAAATACCATTACAAAGTTTGACAAAGTGTAGTTGTATAATTGGTGCATGGAAAGGGTTAAAATAACAGCATTTGGAATACCCTGGGGTGTCTAGTTTTCAAAAATATATGGTTTGAATGGGTTAAATTGAGTTAACCAGCTTCAAAGATGTTCCAAACAGGAGATGGAGGCAGACTGACCAGATTTGTTAAAAAAGATTTGGAAATCATAAACGCTGCTTGTACTTATTGCCCTATAACGTACAAAAAACAGCAAAAAAACATAAAAACATTGGGTATTTCTAAACTCAGGACAAGTAGTAGAATCTATTTAGCTAGTTTTTTTACTTGCTTTTTTAGGTGAGTAAAAGATTTTTCAAATAAAAGTCATAAAATGTGTTTTTTTTCAATTTTTCACCATGTTTTTTTTATTTTTTTTATAGTAAATAAGATGATACGATCAAAATAATGGTATCTGAAGAAAGCCCATCTTGTCCTGAAAAAAACAATATATAACTTATGTGGGTACACTAAATGGGTGAGGAGAAAGTTACACCTGAACACAAGCACCACAAAAGTGTCAAAACAGCCTCGGTCCCACAGGGTAGAAAACGAAAAATGAGCCCGGTCCTTAAGGGGTTAACAGACAAGGCGCTTCTATCAAAAGTAGTCAGCAGTTCTATTGTGATGTTGTGGTGATTTTGTGGTCAGAAGATGCACCAATAATGTTGTCAGTCAAAGAAGGGAGTCCCTTTTCAGAGAGAAGCCTTTCGCGCTGAAGTGATAGCCTGTTAAAAAACTGAGTCTTCTGTTTCAGAATCTTCAGCTAACATTGAAGATTGCTTTTCCATCAGTTTAAACAAGGAAGCTTCCCCGGTGTCTGCTTGGAAGGCTCATTAGGCAGTAATTATAGGTCATATTATTAAATTAGTGTCAGCAATTAAAAAACTTAACGATGATCGATATCTCACCTTATAAAACTACATCACCTAGAACATCTAAATAAAAAACTTGAAGCTCGAAGGACACTTGATATCAGATAAAACTTAATTAAGAAGAACTAAATGAAAAAAGGGTGTAGATGTTTCATCAGCCATCAGAAGATGTTATCTGGGATCTAAAAAGAAGGGACCTCACATATGTCCACCACGCAATAAAGTGAAAGTGCCTTCTCCCGACTTTCCATCTTGCGAGTCCTTTGTTTCATACATGGAAAAGTCCATCTTAACCATCAAATATTTACTGTACTAACTACCGTAAATACAAAATAAGATATGAAAATAACAAAGACAAGACACAGCATCACGCCCATTTTGTATTGTAAACAAACAAAATGAATTGACTCATAAGTAATGGTTTGTATGTTTTAACCTTTCAATGGTATTTTTTTGTTATGCACACCGGAAGTTCCCCATCTACTTATTCAATGTATATATTAAACACACATATTTATACAACATTCTGCCTCAAATAATAAATAAATCCAAATAATTGTCATCAATTAAATATATACTGTTTCTTTCAATTAATTTATCTTATTGACTCATTTTACCAATCCAAAAACTTTCTCTCTTTTGTATGTTTCCTCCACAGACATTGTTGCTAACATTTTCTATTCAGAAAAATAACTATTCCAACACTATTGACACATACACATTGAATTTGCACTACAATACAGTAGATATACTGACTCTGGCACTATATATTTACACACTGTCTATGACTTACTTACTTAATTTTTAATAGGTCCAATTTTCTTTCATGGGTGATATAGGTCTTGATTAACTCTTTACCTTCAATAAATTAAGTACTTAAATGTTTAATATTTAATATTTAATATTTAATACTTTTTAATAGGTCCAATTTTCTTTCATGGGTGATATAGGTCTTGATAAACTCTTTACCTTCAATAAATTAAGTACTTAAATATTTAAAAACTGCTGACAATGTCTATGATGGCAACTATGCAATGGCATGGCTGAAGCACCTAAACTCAATAATTAGGTGGAGTGTTGAGATACTTTTGGTCATATAGTGTATGTTAAAGGACAGACTTACTCAAGAGACAAAAGTTGAATGCTTAAACTTCTCATAAAATCTTTTTTCCTATAACCCTTTATAATAAAATGTTGTTTTAAATTAAAAAAAACGACTTCTACTATTAAGACTTAATAAAAACGGAGCCTGAAAATTAACATAAAAGTTTCTTCCTTTTGAATATACAGTCTTGATATGTCATAAATATGTCCAGCCTCTTATTTCTTCTATGGCCCATGATAACCTTACAAGGGTTTGTATGAATTTATTAACTTGTGGAGAAAGTGTGGGTGGAAAAATATGGCAAATCTCAAGATGACTAATTACAGAGATTAAATAGGGAACATTTTAAAATCACATCATGCAAAATGCTATGTGAACAAATATATTTATAATAGCGATGTTTTATTTGAAATTGATGACACAGTTTGCAATTTGTGAACATGGGTTACCAGCACAGCTATATTCAATTATGTAGGAGATGTAGTGTTTTTTAAATCTGTTTATTTGCATACAATTTATCGACAACATTCCACATGAAAATGAAAGGAACAAAAGTAATGTGTCCTGCGGTACCACACAAAAGGCAAATCAAAAAGCAGACCATTGGCAATTATACAACAGTACCATCCAGAGTTGTTCTCAGTACTCAGCAGCAAGTACCGGCCCACAGCCACAAGGAGAACTCAAGCAGAGGCCTGCACATGCGCACACATGCTTGATACTCCTGCGGTACGGAATAGGGAAAACTAGGGTTCTGTACAGACTCCTTATGCGCTTCATACCTGATATGCTATCAGTAGAGGTTCTGTTTTAAATGCATTCAAGTTTAAGAGTTTTTATATTATACATGAAGATTTAGTACAACAGTATGTGTTTTGTACCCACTCTAGCAGCAGTTTGTAGGAGACTTTCAGTTTCAGGGGAGCTCCACAGACCTTCTCCTTTATGGAGGGCTGTATAAAGCATACTTAAATAAGAAAGATTTATCATAAGTCACCTCACCAACTGAACTGTGTATTATGCAGTGAAAGCTCAACCATTCTTTAAAATGAAACATGCAGTGTCATTAAATAAATCTATTAGTATCATGATTGAGCTATTCTTCACATAGGAATTAAATTACATTAATAGAAGTGTATACTTAGAACAACCAAAATTCTTTATTTGCTATGTTATACCATTTTATATAATCGATGAACATGTTTAATTTCCAAGGGAGTTGCTCACTAATTAATGACTTTGGTTTTGAGATCTGTAATTGCCACTGATTGTAGAGCAGTAGATTGTAGGTTTCTTTATTGTGTTCCAACAAACCAATGTACAGGTTACAAAGTTTACTCGTAATCAGAGTATCAATGTTATTTCACTCTAAAAAGTAGACACCAGTTTTTAGCCAGATTACAGTGGCATAATCCTAATCTGGAACAACTGTTTCATTCACAACAATCCAACCTAGACTTTCTTACCATGGTATACAGCCCCAAAAATATTTGCCCTGTCCCAATTTCTTCTATCTTTGCTTATTGGTCACATTTAAATCATTCAGTTCATCCAACTCATTTTATTATACGACTAAGACGATGTGAGTAAACACAAAATGCAGTTTTTAAATATTTAAGTACTTAATTTATTGAAGGTAAAGAGTTAATCAAAACCTATATCACCCATGAAAGAAAATGAGACCTATTAACCTAATAACTGGTTGTGCCACTCGTGGCTGCAAAAACTGCAATCAGTCTCTGTGGGGAAATTTGTGCCACCATATCTAAATCAGATTCCAGTCAGGGCTTTCAGAATTCCAGAAGAATGGCCCTCAGGTGAGCGCCCTGAAAAAAGGCATGAGCGGCTTGAGGAGCTTTGTAAAGCACCGAAAAGAAGGGCCTTGAACTGCAGAAAAATTCGATGGATGGGAACTGTGAAGTAAGTGTCTTTTAGGTCTAGTCTTGTAAACCAGTGTTCATCTTTGTCTACTAATCTCTCTGGTCCCTTCCCCATCTAGCCTACCTTATCTACTCGGCATTGCAGGGGTTGACGGAAGCGGAAATTCGTAAGTTCGCCGTCAGGGGCTAAGGGGCCTTGCAAACGACTCTATTGGTCACCTGCAGGGTCCTCCTCTGGCATCAACCAATTGGCTGATGCCAGCAGAGGACCCTGCAAGCGACCAATAGGCTCACTCACACGGCCTTCTCCTGGCGACGAACATAGGGATTTGCACTCCCGTTTACCCCAGCATCACAGGGGTTGATAACGGGAGCGTAAATCCATAGGTTCGCCGTCAAGGGTTAACTTGGTGCAACTTGCCCGGCAGAGACCACTGGTCTCCCTGCTCCAACAGTCCATATGAACGACCAATAAAGTCGCTTGTATGGACCTTTAACTGTTGGAGCAGGGAGACCAGTGGTCTCTGCCAGCCAAGTTGCTAGACCAGGATTTTAAAAGTCTGTACAAGCAGGGGACTCGTCTGCCGTCAACCAATGACGTACAGGTGTACTTCAATGGTTGATGGCAGAGGAGGCCCCTGCAGGTGACCAATAGAGTTGCTCGTACTGACATTTAAAATCCTGGCGCCAAAGCTGCTGCGTAGTCTGTGCCGCGTTAACCTCGTATTAACCCCTTCTCCAAAAACTAAGAAAAAAGCAAACGCGAAGAATGTACATGAGTATTCGCCTGAACCAAACACAGGAACAGGTGAATATTCTCGAAATACAAAGATTTTTCCCCCACGAAGACAAACAAGAAGAGTTGGCTGGCGCCCAACTCTAATACTCACCATTGTGGGATCGTCCTCTCTGAAAAGTGCAGCTCCCCGTCCTCTGCCTCCTGGAAAGGACAAGTTGACCACAGGATCCTCTAAAGGAGGGTGCCAGTTACCCACAGCTCCTGGAGCCTGCTGGTAGGTAATGGCTGGAGACCCGGCACAGTGGTTGTCCAGCCCTCGGGAAAAATGTGGCCACTCCTGACCCTTCTCATGTCTCATGTGACTCTGACTAGTCAGAGTCTGACCGATCCGAACTTGTTCTCCAGTCAGGTGAGTAACACATCCTGGGCGCTCTCATTAGATTGTGATCACTTCCAAAGTAGGAGCTCACCCTGTAACAAGATACACACTGGCTGAGGGGTTCACCAGGGGGTCACCCTGAGAAAAAAGACAGGTCTTCTGAAGAGGCCCTTAACATTGTATGGTCAAAACTTGCCACTGGCTTTGATAGGGGCCCAGTAGGAGGCTCACCCAAGGACAACAGGGCACTAGAGGGTCGAGGGGCCAGGTAGGGGCTCACCCAAGGGCCTGCAGGCCAAACAGATGCTATAGTGCCGGTAATGACAGTGGGGCTCACCCGCTAATGAAGAGCTCCAAGCAGAAAATTACCCGAAAGGGTGAAGGGCTTTGCAGATATAGGGGCTCAGCCGATTAAAAAAAAGTAGAATGGTTAAACAGCAGGTGGAAGCAAGCTACGCTGTCATGGTAGCCAAAACAAGCTGTCAAAATCTCGCAAGACCTCATGGACCTAAGTTATCTTGGAGACTTAGCAAGATGGCCGCCGGTAGGGCCAATATCACAAAGAATGTACCCAAGATGGCCACCGGCAGGGTGAAAAAAGCAGACAAGAGACAAGATGCCACAAGGTAAGAGAAAAGATATGAATAAAACAGGAGGGGAAATGACTGAGACAAGAAAAGAAACCAGCCAGATCCCCAGGACGATGAAAGAAAACCCCCAGCACTAATAAAAATAAACCCAGCTGAAGAGAGGGGGGCTACGGGATTTATCTTTACAAACCCTGCATACAGCATAAATACATTTCAGATGTTGACAACGGTCATATGTTAGTACTATTAGATTGTAGACTAGTGATGGTTGAAGGTGTTAGAAGACACAATGGAATCCAATGTAACATTCAGGGTCTTAAGAATTATAAAATCAAATTATAATGAAATCCTACTGTTTGTTATAATAGATGATGTTACAAAATACAATGTTTATCATAGTTGTCAGCTTAGTAGAGTTGACATTTACTTTACGTAATGCCTTAATTAAATCCTGAATAATTATCTCTTATTGTAAGCAAGCTCAGCTAGAGCTGGATTAAATCCAATCCATAGTTTGCATACTTTACTTCATAGCTGTTCGACAGAAACAAAACTAAGGTAACATTAGTGTAAATAACCAGTTCACATTGGTTGGCCCAGTGTTGAAATGGGCTATATTGTTCCTTTAGATTGAAAGAAAGTTGCAACTAAAAAGTGTCTAAAGCTTTCAGCTGCAAAAAAAACACACAAAAAAACCCATTATAACTACATATACAGTGGATGTTTTCTACACTTTATATATTATCAGAATGATTTTAACTCTTCGGGGAACATGGTAGAGAAAGAGTAGCTATTCACTGTGCATACATGCATAACTGACCTGTTAAGCAGTATGCATTTGGCGTTGATCTGCTGTGGCAGTCCATGGCTACATAAGAGTCCTTATGCAGCAATTTATTAATGTATACAACATTCATGAGTGTTAATACTTCATGTTTTCAGTATATTATAAATGTTATAGAGCTTTGAGTTGTTATTGAAAGAGGGGATGAGATCACTCCTTAAAAGATGTGGTTAGAGGCATGACACAAACAAGTACCATTGTGTCTTATTAGTAGCTGTTTATAAGGCATTTCTACAAAGTGCAATGTATTTTCCTTATGATATACAAATGTTTTCTGCTTAAATACATATTAGTGATAACAGTGCTGTTTGTAAATTATAGAGGTGATGTGCTTAAAAATGACTTGTTCAACTTGGGCTCATCTCATAAAAAAATATTCTTTTAATTCCACAAAATCAGTAATCCTCACAGGAGAGTGGACGGTAGTGGACGGTAGTGGCTTCTCAGTGCACAGAAAGTATAGAAGCGATTTGGAACCAGTTTTGCATTCCAAAACCCTGCAGTTTGAATGAGTGTCTGTGAATGAGTTAATAAATCAATTTGTGAATTAATGTGTAAATGAGTATCTGAATGAATGTGTATTTGTGTGTGATAGCATGGATGTGTAAGCGGGGAGGGCAAAGATAGCACAGGCAGAGTGTTTGGGGTAAGGATGGCACAGGCATGCTGTTTGGGGACAAAGATGGTAAGTCCCATGCATCCAATCTGGGTGCTATACAGGTCCTGTGGATGCAATCTGGGTGCATTTTCAGTTGATATTTACCTACAAGGCTGGGTTTTTTTTATGTTTCCATCTGTTTATTTGATGTATACCTGAACCACATGAGAGGAAAAGAGAGGTGTGGCACAGTGAAGGAGGGAACAAAGGGACTTTGGGGGTGATGATAAGGAAGGGGCACCATGGGGATATGCCTGAACACATAAAGCCCTGATTATGACTCACATATCTGTCAATCGCCAGACCTGCACCTTTCATTTGCTATGTGAGTCACATTAGGGTCAGAATGGGGAAAGACTACACTGATTCTGAAACTCTCTTCCTAATCTGTAGATTCAGCGTGGCAAGTACTTTTGTTTTTTGTGGGTTCTTTTGGTGGTGGAGTGGAGGACATGATCTTATACCAGGGACTGTGTGTGTGCGGGGGGGCAGCACAAACAAGAGCCTGTGCAGGGCCGATTGGACAGTACTCATTTAATGAATTCTGATATAAAGCAGCTTTGTTGTTTTGAAAGAACTCTTTGGATGTAAGAGCACATGTATCAATTCACATGAACCAACCTCCCTCCATATAGGATGATGGAAAAATATTAAGAATTACTTTAAGCCTAAAAATAATTTCCATGGGTTTAACCTAATAAATCATAAGACAGTGCATAAAATATTTTCCAATGACAGTAAAGTGTATACTGACTTAATCTAATTATTCAAGAAGGAAAATACATTTTTTTTCTGTTGATAACGGTCTGTTTACCTAAGACCAAATCACTTGAAGATTTTTCATTTTTACCCTCCAAGACCTCTGACGGTGCTCTGTTATACTTTTGCATTCCAAAAAATGTAAAGCTATATCACCAAATTTGGTAACAAATACGTTTTACTTCGATCATTTAAAATAAAGTGGGCTTTAGGGTAGGCAAGGTAAGTTATTATTAAATAAATTGATCAGAAATGTAATGCCATGAGGCACACCGAGCCAGTGCTATTGTACCAGATAATGTGCTGCAGAATTCGGCGACTTGGCTGGATATGCCCAACCACACAGTATGTGAAAACTGTGGCCACGCACATGAAGTTTAAGAAATCTGTTGCATGAACTACATGACTAAATACCTTGCACAAGCATTAGTGGCATTAGCATAACCCAAAACCTTTCTGCAAACAGTAATGTAACTATGCAGGGTTTCTAAACATTATTGCCCACAGCCATACCCAATTGTACCAAGTTCCTTTATATTTTGCGGCTCTTTCCAGCTGTTACTTTTGACCACTTTCTTTTCGCCCCTTCAGTGGCATCGGCAGGGGGGCCAGAGGGGGCCATGGCCCCCTACACCATGCTGTGCCCCCATGTGCCCTCCCAATTGAAACACCATCTTTTTTTTGTGCAGCCATGCAGTTGCTCAGGAATAAGTTTTCAGTAACCGCTCGGCGCCCATCACTCTCCTCCGTGAGGCCTCTGTCTTGGTCATGGTGCCGGCATTTCATGCTGAGTGCCCAGAATACAAGGTCATATTCCGGCACTCAGCAATGAAGCAGCATGCATCGTGGCAGAGCAGTGAGATCGAGGCCTCGCGCTCCCACCGCAGCACTACAAAGTAAACTACAAAGGTGAGAATGGGGTAGATAGTGAGAAAGGGGAGAGTGGGTAGATATTGAAATAAAAAGTCAGAATGAGTGAGAGAATGAATGATATAATGTCTGGATGCATTGTGTGCATTAATGTGTGGATGAATTTGTGAAGTGTATTAATGAATGTGTGTAAATAATTTGTGTCAAAGAGTGAGAGAATAAAAGATTCTGTGAATGAATTGTGTGAATGAAAGTGTGAATTAGTGACTGTAAAAGGCAAAGATGGCACAGGGTAGGCTGTTTGGGAACAAAGGTGTTGTACGCTGGGCTGTTTGGGGACAAAGTTGACTCATGCTGGGCTGTTTGGGGACAAAGATGGCACATTCTGTGTGTGTTATTTGGGTGCTGGTCAGGTTCTATGTGGGCAGTGTGGATGCCCGGGCTGGCCTTTGGCGGTGTGCAACCTGTGATCTATGCCTGTAATTTAGGGGGTTTTATCTATACCTTTAATGCTGAGTTTTGTATGTGAATTCCAATTGATCTATACCTGCAAAGCCGGGTTTTTGTGTTATTCTGTTGATCTGTATCTGCTATGCTATGTTTCCATACATTATTAATATATACCTGCAAATACAGGGTTTGTATGTCTTATGCAGTTGATCAATACCTGCAGTGCTGTTTCTACGTGTTGATTATTTGATCTATACCCTCAGTGCTGAGTTTACATATGATTTCCAGTTGATCTATACCTGCTATGCTATTTTTCCATACATTATTTATGTATACCTGCAAATACAGGGTTTTCATGTCTGATTCAGTTAATCTATACATGCGCATGCTGTTTACATGTGTTTGCTTGATCTATACCTGAACTACAGGGAGTAAGTAAAAGAGGTGTGGCTTTTTGAATGAGGGGACAAAGGGACTCTGGGGGCTCTTACAGGAGAGAGGACCTCTCAATGTCATGGTAGGCTCAAAAGGAGGGAAGACTGTACTGACTCGCACAGTCTTCCCCTAATCTGCGTGGAAAATATATTTTTTTGGTGTGGGAGCGGAGGGAGTGATTGCATGGTAGGGAGCGTGGAGCGTGGCCCAAGGAAATGCTTTCTTGGGGTCCAGTTTTTTTCAATATGAAATACAGTGGGGCAAAAAAGTATTTAGTCAGCCACCAATTGTGCATGTTCTCCCACTTAAAAAGATGAGAGAGGCCTCTAATTTTCACTTGAACTATGAGAGACAGAATGGGGGGAAATAATACAGGAAATCACATTGTAGGATTTCTAATCTATTCATTGGTAAATTCCTCGGTAAAATATGTATTTGGTCACCTACAAACAAGCAAGATATCTGGCTCTCACAGACCTCACAGTAACATCTTCTTTAAGAGTCTCCTCTGTCCTCCACTTGTTATCTGTATTAATGGCACCTGTTTGAACCTGTTATTAGTATAAAAGACACCTGTCCACAACCTCAAACAGTCGCACTCCAAACCCCACTATGGCCAAGACCAAAGAGTTGTTGAAGGACACCAGGAACAAAATTGTAGACCTGCACCAGGCTGGGAAGATTGAATCTGCAATAGGCAAGCAGCTTGGTGTGAAGAAATCAGCTGTGGGAGCAAGTATTCGAAAATGGAAGACATACAGGACCACTGATAATC
>VKOC01014860.1:0-36992 GCA_009364415.1 Spea multiplicata
GAGCTGGGACCAAAGTAACAAAAGGCTACCATCAGTAACACACTACGCCACCAGGGACTCAAATCATGCAGTGCCAGATGTGTCCCCCTGCTTAAGCCAGTACATGTCCGGGCCCGTCTGAAGTTTGCTAGAGAGCATTTGGATGATCCAGAAGAGGATTGGGCGAATGGCATATGGTTAGATGAAACCAAGGTAGAACTTTTTGGTAGAAACTCAACTCGTCGTGTTTGGAGGAGAAAGAATGCTGAGTTGCATCCAAAGAATACCATACCTACGGTGAAGCATGGGGGTGGAAACATCATGCTTTGGGGCTGTTTTTCTGCAAAGGGACCAGGACGACTGATCCGTGTAAAGGAAAGAATGAATGGGGCCATGTATCGTGAGATTTTGAGTGAAAACCTCCTTCCATCAGCAAGGGCATTGAAGATGAAACGTGGCTGGGTCTTTCAGCATGACAATGATCCCAAACACACCGCCCGGGCAACAAAGGAGTGGAAGAAGCATTTCAAGGTCCTGGAGTGGCCTAGCCAGTCTCCAGATCTCAACCCCATAGAAAACCTTTGGAGGGAGTTGAAAGTCCATGTTGCCCAGCGACAGCCCCAAAACATCACTGCTCTAGAGGAGATCTGCATGGAGGAATGGTCCAAAATACCAGCAACAGTGTGTGAAAACTTTGTGAAGACTTACAGAAAATGTTTGACCTCTGTCATTGCCAACAAAGGGTATATAACAAAGTATTGATATGAACTTTTGTTATTGACCAAATACTTATTTTCCACCATAATTTGCAAATAAATTCTTTAAAAATCAGACAATGTGATTTATCGACTTTGTTGTCTCTCATTCTGTCTCTCATAGTTGAAGTGTACCTATGGTGAAAATTACAGGCCTCTCTCATCTTTTTAAGTGGGAGAACTTGCACAATTGGTGGCTGACTAAATACTTTTTTGCCCCACTGTATTTATTGAATTGTCTTATCTATTAGTAAGATGTTCTTGTATTATTACAAGTACTTGGAAAATACACTAGCTTATCACATTCCATGAGTCATTCCTTCACAAACACCTGAGCACTCCCGTCCTGCATAACATGAACAGAACAGTGCTAATGAAACACTGTATCTGTCAGCCCTATAAGTTCTTGAGTGAAAAGTTCACAAATACATATTTCAGGAGACATGATGAAAGCTTGGTTTTTCAATAGACTGAGATCTCTTCTAATGAATGGACTTGCCTTCTCCTTCAATCTTCTCAAAGTATATTGTCTGGCTGCTTTAATAACCTTATATCTGTGTGAGGTAAGATTATACACGAACTGCAATACAAAGCAAAGTGGAGTGTTTATTACATGGCAGCTGGTATCTTTCAGGTATGGAGGGAAGCTGAATGATGACCATGAACATATCTGACACGTAGATTGCACACCAAAACCTATGCACAGTGGTCAGGACTTTATATATATATATATATATATATATAAATGTCCTCCAGGCTAAAGCTCCTCTATTTTGTTACGGAAGAGGACTGGAGACTCACATGACTCTGCCTCCAAGGGCGGGAAACAAGGGGTTGAGCCAAGGGACGGCAAAATTAGGTTTTGCTTAAGGTGGCAAACATCCTTGCACCAGCCTTGGACACCAATGTCTGTGGCAAGGTTTGCGAAGGCCCATAGAACTCCATTAAACTGTCCATCACAGACCCCAGTAAATGTAGATAATCTTTTTATTTGTCAATATTCAACCTCTACCCTGAATAAAAAACAAACAAAACATGAGTGTTACTTCCAGGCCTGGACGGAACATTTGGCATACCAGGCACATGCTCGTTGGGCCATTGGCTGACAGCTCCCCAAACTCTCGAAGCAATTGTATATTTTATCTTTGGGCCTAGGTGCACCTATAATGTAAATTCGGGCCTAAACTTTGTATAATGTCTGATGAATGACCAAGCCCAAAGCATATATAAAAGTAGTTTGTATTTTAAAAGCTATATATATAATGGGTAACTACCAGTTAAATAACCATTTCATATAGTACACTTTATTAAGCCATACACAGTAGCAAATGATTAAGTAACTGAGACAAGTTGTAAATAAATGTTTAAATGAGGATTTATAAGAAGCGTCACCCATAATAAAGCCTGCGTAAAACCTAATTAGGCCGGGCACCAGTTAATGACTGTGAAGTGCCAAAGGGGCCTTGTTAAATATTTGCGCATTTGGATTTTATTGCTTATTTCCTCAAATATGAAGGATGATTGTGTAGAACAAAAGGCCAGACCTTTTAGAGAAATTGAATTAATATAGCAAATATCCTAGGCTATTTCTGTTGAAGTGTACAATTTGTATAATAACACAGTACCCTAGCCTAGACTATGATTACAACACATTCATCTCCTATGTAGACTAGTAGGGAAGAACGATTGGCATTTTAACTTTAAAAAACAACAGACTCACCTTTCCCAGTTTCTAATTTTTTTCATCTAGAAGAAGTAAGAAAGAACAGTTTTTATCTATGTTTTGTGCTTAGGTCAAGGGTGATGTTTCAACTAGATGAAGTATTGACTTGATTGATCTAACAGACTCAACAAAAACACAAAGCCTGTCATTTTGATTCTTTCTTCAAATAATATAAACAATTAAAATACATTAATTTTCTCCCTGCTGTGGACACAGATATTTTATCTTTTTTTTTATAAATTAGCCCACTACCCCAGCCTGTATTATTGTGGAACCATGCGCCATGTTGCCTGATAGGGATATCCAGAACATACTTGTGCCCTTTCTTTGTGTCCCATGACCACTGCCTAGAATTAATCCAGTACACTATAGAATATGGATGGGTCACACCTTTATCTATATCCCTGGCAACTATTCTGGTTTCACGCCGAGGTCCCAACATATACAGCCAAAGAATCGATCCATTCATTTATAGAAACATTGAATTTGAAGGTTTATTTTTCCAGATGTAAAGACTAAGACCTTAATCCGCCCCTGATCCCGCATTAGACTAGGGATCAATTCCCTTACTATATTAGCCTCTACCACTTGATGGGAGACTGTTCTATTCAAATACCACTCTCTCTCAGTAAATGAGGGTAGTAGATAATTATTTTTATATTAAACACAACAGTGTTCATTTGATTCTAAATGTAATATAGAAGTTAGATTGATGGCCTTTCCAGAATACTAATTAGGCTATTGTTTAGTTTGTTCTCCTTTGTGCATTGTAGATGCAACACTGTTATGAAAATCATCCTTTTATCATTACATTAGAGTACAGTACCAGAGGCAGCTTGTACAATATTATTCTTCACAAAAATAAACCACATTATATGGATACATTATCATTATAGTAAAAAGTATTTGTACCCCTCTGGGACTGTGAATACAAATTAAAATAAGCAATTTATAGTAAACCTATATCTCAGAATGGCACTTTCTGTGTGTACCATGGGACCAGATATCTTAACATCTTGCTTTCATGACTATTCCTCTCATTAGGTTATCTCTCTCTTATTATTAAGCTGTCGATTGTTGTTTGACTTGGAAAGCATTTGTATGGGTGGCTAAAGATAAGGCAGATAATTTCAGGATAGAAAATTTGTTAGCAAATGCTAGTTATACCGGAACTAAAACACAGAAATATGTTGTGTTTTATAAGGTGAACCTTTAAGTAATTTGAATAGAAGACAAGAAAAGTGGTCGGTAGAAAGAGGAAGTGGTCGGCAGAGAAGGTAGAGAAACATTTAGAGAACGTGAGAGTGAACGAGTGTGAGAGTGCGAGTAAAGGGGCCGACATGGGGGTACGGCCTAGTTTCTTGGCTTTTTACTTATCACAGAATTTGTTAGGAGCTACCTGGAGGTGGACTAGGGGAGTCCGAGAAGCCAGTATAACAGTCCACTAAATGTATCAGAAGGCGGGCGACAGACAAGGAAAATTCAACAATCCTGAGGTCAGGAAATCAGAGGTATCAGTCCAGAGATCAAAAGGTTAAATCAGCAGGCAGAAGAGTAGTAGGGCACAATCCAGGACAGCAGCGTTGGTAATCAGGTAAGCAGGAGGACAGAGGACCCCGCGACGAAGCGGAGACAGAGAAGGCAGAAGACCAGATCGCCGTTCACCACGAAGGCAGGAGGTAGTGATAGCCGGCCACACACACCCATCGCTGGTAGGCACCCTGGGAGGCACGTCACTGCATCAGGGAAGGTGCCTGACAGGATTTGCCAAAGTGTTTGCAAATCGTACAAATCGTACAAAGTGTAAGCCGGCATTTCTTTTTATATAGTGGGCTAATGGCTAACCTGCGGTATGCTGCACCCAAAGGAATGCTGATATGTCTGTGTAAAAAAAGGTTATATAAAAGGTTGTTTTATTTTTTATAGTGAGTTAGGAATTATTGGAATTGGGGGGAATTTGGGGTTGGTGAACTTAGTACCTGGATAGTTTAGCAGTTGGAATTTAGTATTTAGAAACGGACATTGAGAGTTGCCAACACCAAATTCAGGTAAAAGGTGGGCTCAGCCATCACATGCAATTTAATGCATTTGATAGCTGAATGGTCCCTGTACATTTTAATAGTTCCCCCCTTGCAAACACCAGGGGTAGATTCCGTGGAGTCCCCTCATACCCATTTGTCCCTTTCCCCACCTTCCTTTCTATGCAGGAGATCTGTTCAGCCAAACACATCTCCATGCATATTTCCATGGTATATACCGGTACTTAGCTCCATACAGTTCTAATGCTGGCTGAATGAATGCTGCAAACTAATATGGATAGCATACATGGATTTAATATATTAATTGCATATATATATATATATATATATATATAGTACATATGATGTATATACATCTATTTAATTAAACTGCTTTATTAATAAAATTAATAACATTCAAACTTCATTCTCTATATGACATACACTACTATTAAGCTTGTTATCGAGTTAGCTAATAAAAGCTTTGTATTTGTTTGTGAACTGTTTTTTTTATTTGTAGGCATACTATTTATAATTAACTAACAGTATCAATTAATGTTAAAAAAAAACATTTTCAATCAATTACCCCTTGAGGGTTGTGTCATTGATTGATGGATACAGCAACCAATTGCTCCTTAATGGGAAGTAACCTCAAGACATTTTAAAAAGTGGTGATTTTCTCCCATCTGGTTATAACAAGCCGTATAAATGGGACTGACAATCATGATTTTATTAGTTCCCCATATTTTTTTTACATATTCAAGATTGATTTGCAGAAACAGCAGAACTGCTGTAGTAATAGCTCAATAATACACATCAAGCCCCAATAAGCTCCAGCTTAGCTCCAGCATCTTATAAGGAACACTTTTATTGCTCTCCTCTACCACTCCGTCTCATCGGATTCTTATCCTGAAGAACTAATGAAGAATATTATCCATAAGAGTATAACAGATATACTACAAATAATACTACAAAAAATGTGCTGCTAAAATCTGCAGAAATATTTATATTCCATAGCACATTTTCTCGGTATTGCAAATAAATTGTTATATGCAAATACTTGACCCATTACGCCCCTGCCGCCTGCACAAAATACCATAGATTCCAGACTTTATTATGACTGTCAATTATGTGAAATGCTCAATGGGCAAAGTATTTATCTTCTATTGAAGTAATCAATTGTCTTCTAGAAGGAATAACAGGGGCTCTCCAGGTTTTTGAAGCAATTAGCTCTTTTGCAGCATGACTGCCTAATTTCTCGACAAGCATATACAGCAATGCTTTTTGGGATGGGGAAATTATTGGAATTGGAAGGATATTGTTAAGTAGTTGTAAAAAAAGACCAAAATGGACACATTTTAATAACAATTCCCCAGATATGAAGCATTGAACCTCTCGAGCAAACATGTGCCTGGTACTTTATTTATATCGTTCTAGTAAGGACTAAATACCACCCACATAAATATTTCCTATTCACGTCCCAATATGAATCTCTAGATTCCCTTGTAGGTTTCTCTTCGCTCTCATCCACTCATTTTTCTCTGTATTTTTCCCATTGTGCCATATAACCTTGCTTTAGTGGGGCAAGAAGGGACATTTTTTTTAACATTTAGAAAGCATATTTGCTTTAAAGTCAAGTAAACAAAAAGATCAGATAGATGCAAGTTATATTATTCCTTAAGATAGGAAAAAAGACAAATACAAGAGAGTATAGAATTTGAGTAGAAAATGTAGGTTTTCCGATTTACCCGGATGTACTTATTCGCCTGTTGGTATCTTTTTTTAAGTCTGCCTTGAGAAGTGTTAATGGCATTGCTTTAATGGGGCAATACAACTCCACCAGGAAATCTCATATCCCCTCCATCAGAAAGTATATTGGCCCATATTTTACTATAGTTCTCTTTAACAATTGTATTAGGTGATGTCCAAATATGTTATAGATTATGCTTGCCATTCAAATAAAGAATTACATATGAATGTGTCTATTTCATTTAATTGTATTGCCATTGGGAATACATGGGTGTTGGTTTTATTTGTTTTAATAAAATTTCACATTCCCATATTCCCCCAAAAGGGCTTGTAGAGTATTTGCACTTGACCACTGTTGTAAATCCCTGGGAGGATATCATCCGCAAAGATGCCCATTTCATACTCTATTCTTCTAGAACGAATGCCTTGTATGAGGCGATGCGCCTGTATAGCCTCAGCCAAAAGCTCAAGAGCTAGTACAAAAATTAAAGGAAATAAAGGGTGCCCCTGTCTAATCCAATGTGTTATTTGAGAAAGGCGCTGAATTAAACCCTGCATAGGAGACTCTAGCCCTTGACTGGGAATATAATGCAAGTGTCCCATTAAGGAACTTTTCTGTGGCCTTTTCTAATGAGAGCCATAACAATTTAGTTCTTCTCTTTGTGGCCTGCTAATGTTTTGAAGAAACATATCTTCTCTGTTTTTTAAACTGAATAAATCAGACATAAATCAAGAACAATAACACCCTCTTGCTTAAAGTGAGACCTATTTTTTAACTATATTGCAATTGCTCTATAGCTTTGTTTTCCACCCCATGTGTTTTAGGGTATTACAATAAAAGAAAAGCACATTATATTTAATATTAAATTGGTGGCTAATTTGTCTGTACTTGTTTTTTGTTCTTTTTAAGTAAGGCATTGACAGATATTCCTACTGTAGAAATGTTAGCAATATGTACAGTGTATGTAACAGGAGCCATTTGCCAAATAATAGTTATGTTTCTATGGGAAATATGGGAGTCAGTCATGTCTTTTTCCTATTCTATGTACTTATAGCTATACTTTTGGCTGTTATGTTATTGAAATTGCACCCTCCATTAATACAACAAGCTACTGTTACCTTGCATGCACTCTGATAATATCTACCTGAAAGACATGATATATGTTAAAACCATTTTAATAAACATAACTGTAATATTGCGGCATTTGGTCCAATGGTATTAATCAGGCTAACTCTGGCCTATAAGGCATCTAGACAACGGTCAACACATTTTGTTGAGATCTAGGAGCCAGCCCTTTTTTTCAATGGTACTAACACACATAATAACATAGTTAAACACACATTAATATACTTAGACACACACAGATACTAAAACACACATTAAAAAACTAACACACACAGTAACAAAATTACTTACACACCCATACACATAGTGAAATACACACACGCAGTAACATATTAACATACACACACATACTAACACAACACTGTATGTGTAAGCATCTTACTGTGTGTGGGGGTGTATAATTATGTTACTGTGTGTGTTAGTATTTTAATGTGTGTTAGCAGGTGTGTATAAATGTTTGTGTGTGAGCATAAATGTGAAGGTGTAAGTGTGTGAGAACACGCATGTGTATGTGTAAGTGTGTATGAGAGGGTGTGTGTGTTAGCATGAGTGTTAGAGTGTGTGTTAGTGAGTATGTGTAAGTAGTTTGTAAATAGGTGTGCCAGAGAGTATATGACTTGGCTTTGCCTGGCCCTCAGGATACATAGACTAGCAAACCAATAATCTTCCCTAAAAAAATTAGAACAACACTTAGTTGTGATTATGAAAAGACTGTTGCAACTTTGATGATTTTAAAAATGCATGGGGCCATTATTCCAACTATGTAAATTTCCTTGAAACTGAATAGTTTTACATGAGATTTGCTTTGAGCAGTCATTTACTCCGTTCCACTCATACATATTAATGAGATGTTGTGTCTTTTAGAAAACAATATAAACAATTTATATATTTAAACTCAATATAGTTATTTGATAAGTAGAGTACCTAGCAATGTGTGTTTTTGTAGGTATGTGTTAAGTGAAGCAGTGTGCTGAAAAACCGTACCTGACGTTTTTCATGCATTGCCATAATTTCTGGTTGTGCACATGTTGCGTTAAATCCTTTCTTCACAGCTGTCCAGCGTCGTCGCCTCTCTCAGCTTAATTTAAGACTAAACTGGTGGTGTTATCCTGTGCTGATATCAGACACCCCGTGCATGAAGACACAAATTGTTGAAGTTTGTGTATTAGATGTCAGGCGTCATTTTCAGCATCTATATTCATGTGATTATGTTCAGGCTTCCTTTTGCTTGTTTTGTTGGTGAGAAATAAAGGAGTAAGAAAAACTCTAATGACTATTTCCTCCGGACAGCTTTTCCTTCTGTGTCTCCTGCTTTCTTTCTGCCATTGCCTGACGGATCATTACATGAATATTATGTATATAACAATGTATGCATTTTATTCACTAAATAAGAGCATACGATCTGTTTGTTAAATTTGAGTTTGGTGCTTGCAAAATATATTTTTTTGTGTTTTCACGTGGTTTTTATCTAGAAAAATAATAATGCAGTGGTTTTCCAGTATAATAATACATCTAATAATATATACTAGACTTATGCACCGGCCAACTCTTTGTGTGCCTCTTCCAGTGCGAAAAAATCTTTGTATTCCACGAATATTCGCCCATTCCTGTGTTTGGTTCAGGGAATATTTGTGTACATTCTTTGTGTTCGTTTTATGTTCTTAGTTTTTTGCCGTTTTTTGTAGAAGGGGTTAATACGGGGTTAACGCGGTACACACTACACAGCAGCTTTGGTGCCAGGATTTGAAATGTACGTACGAGAGACTCTATTGATTGCCAGCAGGGGCCTCCTCTACTATCAACCAATGAAGTGCACCTGTACTTCATTTGTTGATGGCAGATGAGCCCCCTGCTGGTGACCAATAGAGTCGCTCGTACAGACTTTTAAAATCATGGTGCCGCAACTTGGCCAGAGGGGTTAACGGGAGTGGAAATCCATAGGCAGATGAAGACGAACACAAAGATTCTTCGTGTTGTGTGTCTTCGTTTTTGTATACATTTTGCCGCCCCCATGTTCATATGTTCGATATTCGGACTAAACAATAAAAACGTTTTCATGTTCTCCCAAATACGAATGCACAAGTCTAGTATATACATATAAATTATGGATGCTCAAATCATGCATTATTTATTAAACGCCATTACTTCCTATTATATGGAAATGTGCACAATTTCATATTAGACCAGAACCACTTACATGAGTAACCTGGCCCTATCTAGCTTTAGACTTAACCAAGAGAATACTTATAAAGGCAAATATGCCTTACAGATGATGTATTTGATCCCCCTGAATAATGGAAAGTTAGGGTAGAGAGACCATGGGGTCATGTTTTAATAAGAAACATCACAACAGAATATAGTAAGGAGAAATATTCACTCGAGCATCATGAGATAACTCTGTGTGAACCCATTCTCTGCAGTTAGGAAGCTGATGAGAGAATATTTTCTGTGACTGTTTGCTATTGCTGAAAAAGGCACATCTTGAAGATTGTTAGCATTAGCAATGTCATGCCAACCCATTTTCTATTACAGATTACCTAGTTTCCTTGGCAGCCTGGCGGTCACTTTTTAGACCTTCGGGCCTGGTGGCCCACATTGCAGGCTTTGGGGCTTGATGGTCTATTTGTGTGATTGGGACCTGCTAACATTTCCTGGGATTCGGCCCCGGTGCCTCTTGTGGCCTCTTTGCAGGGATAGGGCCCTGATGGCCCATTTCTGGTTTTGGGTCCTAGGGATTGGGCTCAAAAGGTCCCATGTCCTAAACCAAGGTCATGGCAACCATATTGTACAATACCCCTAAATCGCACATAAACTTTGCGCTGGAGTCCAGGGCCACAGTTTTAAGTGAAGGTATGGAAGGTAACCTTGTAAAGTGGAAGTCAAAGTATGGATGCCCATTTACCAACTGCCCTATTTTTATTGATACAGACACGATCAGGTGATGAAATTCTGAAGACTAAAGAGAGATGCGTAAGGCTTTACTAATGTGTATGTAATGCTCAAGCCCCCTGCAAACGGCTACTTTGGTAAGTTACACCTGATTTTTCAGAAATGTACTAGCTATAGTGTTTCAGACTCACGTTAGGAACTGGGGTGCCTCGTTGGTAGCTGAATTTATTTTTATACTGTTGGTTGCTTTGTGTTATGCTGTTTTACATTTTAAAACGTATAGTTGGGAACATTATCTAAATTTGTAGGTTCCTTGTTGTTTCGTGCAATTTTGATATTTTGTTTCTTAATATTTCTTGTATAAAAATATTTCTTAATATTTCATTGCATTTTTCAATCTTCCCTATTTAGATAGCAATGATGCTTTTTACATTTTGTTTTTTTTGTTAATTTTGTGGTGAGCCCTTTTCCCTAAACATTGATATTGCTATTGTGTTATTATTATTATTGTTACCCTGTTTTAATATTTTTTTGACTGCTCGGCTCAGTCAGCACTTTTTTAATTAATATCGGCAGTTTTGAAAGTTTACATCTGTTTTTTTAAATGTTAATTTTGCAGCAAGCTCATTTGCATAAACATTGATATTGTACTTGACATTTTGTGTTTTAGTATTTCATTTATTACTTGACTGCACAGTTCAATCTGCACTATATTTAGAATGTTTAAATCCATCTTCCATTGTTTGATGTGACTCTTTTCAACCAAATTAAGACAGCAGGTCTATGCAAGGTAGTAATCTACCCCACCCCACAAGAATAGTACACTCTATGGTAGATATTAGACTTCTGCATTCGTCTTCGGGCGAACATGAAAACAAACACGAAGAGTGCGTTTTCGTGTTCGTTCCGAAGACACGCCGAAGAGAAGACGGCGGCGGTAAAACGTAGGCGAAGACGAAACCACACCCCGAAGATCTTCGTGATCCTCTTCGTCTACTACTCTCCCCGGTCCCTTCCCCATCTAGCTTACCTTGTCTTCGCGGCATCGCAGGATTGACGGAAGCGGAAATCCGTAGGTTCGCCGTCAAGGGTTACAGGGCAGTGCGAATGAGCCTATTGGTCGCCTACAGGGGACCAATTGTTTGATGCCAGAGGAAGACCCTGCAGGTGACCAATAGGCTCACTCGCACGGTCTTTGTAACCCCTGACAGCGAACCTATGGATTTCCGCTGCTGCGATGCTGCGTTAGATAATGGGAGTGGAAATCCGTAGGTTAAAGGGCAGTGCAAGGGCCGTGCAAGCGACCAATAGGCTCACTTACACGGCCCCTTAACCCCTTAAGATGCAACAAGTTACGGCACCAGGAATGTAAAAGACTTTAGGATTTTAAAAGTCTGTACGAGCGACTCTGTTTTTTAGGCTCCTGGTGCCGTAATTTGTCTGGCAGATACCATTGGTCTCCCTGTTCTGTCGGTTAAATGTCTGTACAAGCGACTTAATTGGTCGCTTGTACAGGCATTTAACTGATAGAACAGGGAGACCAATGGTATCTGCCGGACAAGTTACGGCGCCAGGAGTTTAAAAGTCTGTACGAGCGACCCTATTGGTCGCCAGCAGGGGGCTCGTCTGCCACGACCAATAGAGTTGCTCATACGGACATTTAATCTCCTGGCGCCAGAGCTGCTGCGGTACGCGTTAACCCTGTATTAACCCCTTAACCGGAAAAAAAACTAAGAAAAAACGAACACGAAGAATGTCCACGAATATTCGCCCGAAGAGAAGACAGGAACAGGCGAATATTCGCGGAATACGAAGGCGAACATGAAGTCTAGTAGATATCAGCTCGGCAACCACCTCACACGAAAAGCTCATTAGATCATTGCACAAATTATTTTCCAAGTGATCTGTACTGGTTCTTTAACAGAACAGTGCCTGGGGAGAATATCATGGTTCAGCCCCAAGATGCTAGGAATTTGCCTGGAATGCCTTTGACATGACGTGACTTTGCAGCTACACTTGAGTCAGAGTTAAGTCCATGGACCCAATGCATAAACCAAGACCAGACCAAAAGGGTGCTGCAAGGACCATCTGGTGGAAACGGAGGTCACACTACTCATAACTCGGCCTGCGCTCCCTTCCCTCCATGACTAAGTAAGTAAGACAAGCACGTACAACCTTATTTGCAGGATTTTTAGGATGATGAGGTCATCAGGCTCTTGTAATAAAGGTGAGGTAAAAATAAAAGTGTTTTTTTTATTTATTTATTTTTAATAAAGAGCACAGAAACCAATTATACAAATCTGGATCAACATGAACACTTGTTTGGTTTCCTTGATTGTTTCTCCACATTTAAAACCTTTTCCCCAAAAATACTGTTTAAAAATATGGCCCAAGGTATACGGCTATTTCGCCATTTACAAGGTTGGGGTAACGTACGGCCCTCAGTTGTTGTAGGAGTACAACATCTATCACTCTTTGGATGGTCATGCAATATAAAAAATACAGTGCGACAATACGCCAGAGTACCTAACCTGTGACAATATAATATGATTATGTTTTTCATTCATATTACTGTGCCCAGTTTTATTGTGCTGTCATGCTAGAATTTACAGCTTTGATTTTTTTAGGTTTGTACTTTTGTGAGATATTCACTAATGCTTGAGTAAACTTGATAGACTTCAGAAAAACAAATAGCTTGGTCTCTGATTCTTGCTCCAATCATTCACATCATGTAGTGTGCGGCAGTCTTGAATCACGGTTGGGCGCCCTGAACTTGTTACATTGCTTTTCACAGTGTATAATTGAAAGAGCGTTGTTTATTCCCACTCGGATTATGTGACGTAATTATCCTCCAGGAAAGAGCTTCTAGTTTTTAAGAGCTCTGTTTGTACCAGAGGTTTCTACATACCCAACAGACCAACAAATTAATCCAGCTGTTCATAACCAGCCATAGACAGCATCTTTCCTTGGAGTGTAGCTAGGGATAGAGGCTTCTAGAATTGCCACCCAATATTAATAGATCATTCTAGTTTCTAGTTGAAATATCACATGGTTTGGTATAACACAGATAATTTGAATGGATCGTTTCAAAAGAAAATGGCAAATGTAGATGTCTAAATCAGTTACAGGGTTAATATGCGCCAGGAAGTATGAGATGAGTAAATGCTGGTGTAAAGACTGGCATATTTTGCTTTCATAAAGTTCATCATGTCCGTCTGCGAAAATAACGCACATGTTCCTACTGTTCAAGCTGTATAAATCTGTCTTCAGCTGTGTGAAGGTTAAATGAATGGGGATGCGGAGTCAGGAGGCCAGGAATATACAAAAGATGGATAATGTAACATTGATTTGGATATGTAATGTTCTCTAGGGTGCACAGGTTTGATTTGGATATTTAAAGATATTTACATTTTTCTAAAAATCTGTGCACTGGAATTCCTAATGAAATAAAAAAAATAATGTGTTGAATTTTCTACAGATTAATCAGTGCACGTGTACTCTGTTGTTAACTGTCTAACAGTTATTTAGCTAGTACTTGCTTTCTGGACATCACAGTTCTACGCTTTTTTGATGTGTGCATCAGTTTTAGTAATAATTAATAATCAGTGCAGTGCGCTGACCATCATAATATATGTTATGACAATAAAACGTCAAGTACGTTTGTAATACCATATTTTGTATGATTATAAGAAGAAAACTATTTTATATAGCAATGACAGGCCAAGTATTTTAGTGTGTTTGACTAAAGTACTGCTGCTCATATAACCTGGCTGTTTCCTCACGCTACTAATAATGCTAACAGTTTGTTAGGATATGGATTAGATTGTGTGCTTCCGAGGAGCCTGGGTTGTAAATCTGGCTTTTTGTGCTATACAAGATGGTGTACGATTCACCAAGGTGGAACTTTTAATAGTTAACTGAATGTCCAAGCATATCCAAGTGTCTGTGACACAAGGTGTAAAAAGACTAATGGCTGCGAGATCCTGGCTCTTGCCTGTTGCTTACAAGAAGCGATCCAACTTCCGCACTTACCGACTTAAGGAAGCGAATACAAAAGAAGTTTCTGACTGGCTGATATTGTCTCATAGCAGGAAGTAAGAAGCTCCTTCTGCCATCACTCCAGAATTTGAGTCTGTGTCTCGACAGATACCCCTGCTGCACGGAGCATCTAGGCCCTTACCTGACATCAGCCAGCACAGCATTCTGTTCCAAGAGCAGGATAAAATACGTAGTTACTTAGCCATACTGTGCAGCTTTACATATAAAAATGAACAATGGCTGGGATGATTTTCCTTTAAAAAAAGCCAAGAATATGCCATCAGAAGCAGAAGAATATTGGAGAATGTTGAGAACATGGTTTGGATAAATGTTATTTATAAAATACAAGTGTGGTTTACATTTACATGGCATTATCGGTAACAACGTGCAATTATACCAAGCCAGTCATAACAATTAACAGAACAACAATCTATTTGGGAACACTCCGTGTGTAGATTGTTGGATGCATGCACATTCACATGCAAAGGAAATCTCTTGTTGATTAAAGCTTTGTTAAAAATACAATAGGCAATAGCACAATGAATATAATAGTTTAATGTTACGTAATGCCATAGCTATAAATTTGGATAGAAACTAGAAATAACTTTAGTGTCAGCTCCATAAATATAATAGATGTCTTAAAGCTTCATGAATAAAATGCACAGTGTGACATAATGTCATTGATAAAATGCTTTTCTTGAACAATGCATTTGTGAGCAGTCAAGTGGGATATAATGGAATAAAGGAGCGAAGAGGGCAGTTTCTCATTGCAAATCAACGTCAAGTTTAAAGGGAAGTAATTTGCTATTATTTCTGGGCTAGGAGCATCAGTGAAACATGGGGAATTATTCTATTATGGAACATCGGGGACATTATTTAATGTTTAGAAAATCTTAAAGGACCATTTCAGAGTTCCAGCCAGCCCCCTAAACATAATGTATATTAAAGTACTTAATAAGCACTTTAATATGCATTAATTAAACCTGTAAAGGAAAAAAGAATTGTTTTAAGGAGAAGTTGCAGCTGTACATCTCTGTGGTCAGACATCTTACTCCACTGGTTGGAAAGTGCTATATATATATATATATATATATATATAAATAATATATATATATACTATGATACACTAAGTAATACGATGCAGTTGGTGTTAATACTCACTTTATTCATGGGAGCAGCCATCTTAACATCAAAGGATGGTTTTTTTGCCATATTTATTTGTTTGTTTGATGGCATCCCCCTCATCCATTTATAGAGGTAAGTGAGGAGAAAGGAGTTTATGCCACCTTTTGCTTCAGATATCTGCCTCGACAAGATAAACAAGTTATTTACTAACTAAATATCCAAAAACAAAAAGCTTGAGTACAGCCAGGAAAATGTGTGATTGCATCAGTGTCTACCCATGTTGCCTTGAGCAGTAGCATCCTGATCTGGACTAGGGACAACATGGAAGCCCTTGAACTTTAATGCCAGCAGCCGCCAATGACATGAGTGCAGCCAATGGCTGGATATAATTTACCTCTTAAACTCACGCAACGTGCGGCCAGTCATGTCCAGCCGGTGGCTGCATGCTGTAGGACCTGATTTGGAGTGGGTGATCTGGGATTAATGCAGCTCTGACACTGACTTTATCAGTGTCAATAATTTAAAAACATAACTTTTATTAAGCTAAAAAAAGGTCTTTGTTGCAGGAGAACAATATCATTCTGAATAATAGAAACAGTATACTACAGCTACCTTCAGTTTAACTAGTGTCTAAAGATACATAATATCTCATGCGTAGGACAATATCATAATAGCTCCATTCTTTCTAGCTGCTGAAATACCGGTATTCTATTTCTAGCAGCTAAATATTATATCAATCTAAAGAGTAAAACAAAGTTTTATTAATAGAGCACCAAAATACCAATGTGGGTTTCTCCAAGATCAAACGGCTCTGTCATGGGAAAAGCATTTTTTGTTTTGTGAATAACTATTTATTTGTTTATCACCATTTGAGACGCTGAAATAGAATCTACCCATATGTTTGGAATGCAGCGATGCCAATGAATTAATTAATACTTGTAGAGCTTGATTAGATTGTAAAGAAATATACTGCATAAAAGTGATTTCTGTTAATAATAATAATGATGACGATAAATGTGTGACAATTTTATAGGTCTCTCCTTAGACTGCCTTATAAGTGAATGAAAGCCCAGGGCATAATGGAAGCTTTATATGCCACTTTACTTGTACAGCCTATAAAAATATTTATATGTTACAGCAGTCACCGTAATGACTAATGTCATAAAGCCAACCGAGAACAGAAGGCTTCATTAAGCATGTGTAATAACAAGCCTGGGGATGATAGTCGTTTACGAATAGCCTTGGGGGCAGTTAATTGGCAGGTTTTGTACTTGAAAACTCAAAACGTAAATAACTTGAAATTGGATGGGACAATTAAAAGAGATAATGAAGATTGTACTTCAAGCAATATAATGTGAGAGAAATAGGACTTACTCTTTTCTTGAATTGTGCAAGAGGAGATAAAATGAATTTATCGGAAATCATTCCCCCTTTTTAAGTGAAATATAGTGAAACTTTACATATACCGGTGTATATCTATATATATATTTTTTTTTTTTTTTTTTTACTTTAACTCTCTGATTGCAGAGAGGGGATTTTTTTCCCCTATTCACTAGCACTAGATGAAAATTTGCAGTCTTCTTAAATGATACAAACAGAACATGGGAAGTGTTACAGTTTCTGATCTGGACTGACGTCGGAAGGCTATGCAATCTACCAGAGGGATCAAACAGAGCATCGCACCTTGAATCAGAAGCCTCTTCTGCATTGTAGAACGGTACCATTTTTTCATTCCAAAAGTTTTTTTTTAAGATATTAATAAACCCCTATTCTCCCTTACTCACTCATTAAATGAATGTACCAGTAAACACCCACATTGAAATTTAGGGGCAGAGCATAGAGACATAACCATTGTGTACAAACATCGGTTATGTAAATGCATATGATCACAGCAATGACATTACCCTAAGAGGTTCAGATTGGCTCCTGCATGGGAAATGGACCGGCCAGTTGGCCTTGTTAGAGTGCACTTCACCCTTTTCCAGTGGATGTTCTATTATGTTCACGTGGTAATTTTCCCTAGGATGTAGTATTATGTCCTATGGTCTAATATTTTAATTGAAACATTATTTACCTTTTAACATTATTTTCAATTGCTTTTCAAGTGATCATCCTGCATGTCGACTTCACAGTGTTTTCCCTTGGCACCATTAGAGACCCCAGGGCTGTCTGTATAGATCCTACAGCAGAATATCTGACACTGCAAAACCTTTTAATGTAACAACACCCCGTTGTATCTGCTGGTAAATGTTTGCAGAGTCTTCTCCTTCTTCAAGTAAACATGTGTCTGTGTGAGGTGCCACTCCCAACCATTTACCTGACCAGCACAATGCCAAGGTAATATCCACTGCTAGGTGTCCAAGTCTATCCTCCACGGTGCACCACCATGTGTCATAAAGTCTGGACATAAAACCTGCCACTCTTTTACCTATGCCCCTACTTTACCTTCACCTTGTCTCCTTGGCCGATTCACCCTTATTATTGGATTTTGGCTTTCTCATTGTGTATGGTTCTTCACTGCTGGCCCTAACCTTTAGACTGTGTTTGACCTCACTTGTAGATTATCCATAGTGGTATCTTTCTTGGATTTGCCCTGTGCTATAATCTGCAACCTGGCAGTTTTTTTATCCTCCATTGACCTATTGTAGTGGAACGCAATTCTACTTCAAGAAAGTTTTCCCTTTATATGTTTTTGTTCAATAAATACTTATACCTGGCAGGCCCAGTCCATTATTTCTTGAATTTGAGATCAACAACTCCACAAAAGATCATTTTACACATCTTTATCCTACGCAGCTATGAGTCATTCTACTTCCACATTTTCAATGTGAAAACTTTGTTAACATTTGACGTGAAAAAAACATGTCTGATAATTATGTACAATTAACGTAATTATCAGAAATGACATTAGCTCTAAGACAAAAAAAAGTCTGTGGCTTAGTATTCAGTCTAACGCCTACAACTTACTTCCTATTTTGTAACTCCTAGATCACCAGAAGAGCCTATTGTATCATCAATCCTTTGTTTAAGTATAGATTAAGGGTGTGTGGTTTCATCTTAAAAAATATGTTCCAATATAAAATATATAAATATGACAAATAACTAATTAAACTGTTAGATTGTTTTACCTGATACCCAGTAAAGCATGTCAAACGTAACAGGATCTGAAGCAAGAGTTATTATATGCTTTCATTATGGCCCAATAATCCCAAATGCTGGATCCCAAGTCCCCACATGCAGCAATAGAGTCTTGATGATCAACTGAGGTCAACACAGGCAGTTCAGTAAGATGGATCCACCAAGTAGTATGATCATGTGGCCACAGTTTCAGGTCCATAGGTTTGCCTTAGGCTTTTGTCCCCAGAAATTTTCATCTGAAACCTTATCAAACATAAATGTAAAAACAGATACCAGTAGGCGGATCTTTTGCTTTAAATGCCATAAAATATATCTACCGTTGTTAAAATTCTTATAAGGAAATAATATAACTCTCCCCAGACAAGTTAGGTTATTGAATATCACCATATAGGATGGATGACGTAAGACTATGTCCCTGCAAAACCATTGCTTAAGGCAGAGGACATATTACGTCCTCTGCTGCTGTCACTGATGATTGACAGGACCACTGCTGCTGGCTAACTGGAGACCTGCAGCAGCTAATAGGAGCCACTTCCGCACATGTAATTTCTCGAAGAACAATCATGTTGCCAACAGCAATAATAGGCATTTTTTTTTTCATTTGTTTAACTCAATAGACAGGAAAATTATACTTGAAAACAAGATAGCAAATGTAATGTAAACCGTTTGGTCCTTAAGTGTAAACAAAATAATCTTAGTCCTTAAGGGATTAAAAATGTATTAATAGTTTTGCATTTTAGAAACAATATTGATTTAAAGGCTGTTAAAGTACTTTGTACTTGGAAGGAAAGTGTTTCTGTTGAAACCAAAAAGACTACAAGCCAATGTTCTACATCCAGGTGAGTGAAAAATCACCAGCCAAGCTAATCTTTACAAGATATATAAAAGGGCAATCACTTAATTCTATGTGCCTTTTTATAATGTGGAAATAAAACACAATAAGTTAAAAAGAACAAATTCCAGCCAGTAAATGTGTACTATAATTTTTTCCTTACTCGTTCTGGTTCTGTGACGTTATCTATTGTGTTTATCTCTGTTCCTTCCATTAAGTTATTCGATAAGGAATTTGAATGAGGAAATGTAAAACATCTCCCCTGTATGTCTTTACATCGTCAACCAGCTCCTAGCTGAGCACACCAGAGACATCAACATAGGGACTGAAAAGGACAGCCTCTTTGTACCACTACTATGTTGATGTAAATGCAGAAAATTTCATACTGTATATATGTATATATATATATATAATATATATATATAATTCCATTTCATTTATTGGTCTTTTTAGATGCGTTGAGTTATTTCTCCATCCGGTTGAAGTTCAAGGGCCTTACTGGACATGGACATTAAACTTCCCAATATCGGACTATTGACTTTCACGTGGTTTGTGTGCATGCCACGGTACACTGGTCTACACAAGCTGATCACCATTTATTAATAGTCCCCCCAGCAGCTACAGTATCGATAAGACAAGCTGGTTGGTTACTTTTGATTAGATAGAAGGTAGGAAAGCCAAGAGATAAGAGATTGTTTTTGTAAATATGGGGCTTTAGTCAGTAAGAATGTATGGCTTTTTTTTCTCCCATTGGGGAGCGGTGAGGGTTTTTCTAAATAGAGATCCCAAAAGGTTGGGGGACTTTTGTATTAAGAGGATCTGTTACAACAAAAGGGTGAGTGGGCTTTTTAAAAATAGAGTGATCCTGATGAAGAGGAAATGTTTTTGTAAATAAGTGTGTTTCTAGGAAATGGAGGTGGAGAGTCTTTTTTAAAACCTTTTTTCATTGACAGTAAATGAAGTTGTATGGCAGGTTGAAACAGTGCTCTTTGATGACTAACTATGGCAATTAACTTGTTCTTTTTATTTAATTTTATGTGCGCTACCCATATTTAAATAAAAAAATTGATCACAATTGTTTTCTGTGTACTCGTTCAAGATATTTGGCAACTCTACCAGGCCAGACTTCTCCTCCCTCATGGATGGTACCATGCCCAGTCTTAAATCTTTAATTTATTGAAAATAATAAAATATGTTACTTGCAGTTTTTATTTTCCATTTTCCTTTTTTTGCAATGCATTCATCATTAATGGTTGCTTAATAAATTATACATGGCAACAGAGTTTTTTTATATTTATTATTCTGTTATAGTTTGAAGCATAATACATGATCCCCTATAATAACCAGGAAAAATGAATATGATTAAATGCCCACAGCAATTATGTTGCTAAAACTTAAAAATCATTTACCACAAATACTGTTAACAAAAAATGTACACTTTGACAACCTTGTGGGTTTTTTTTTCTGTATTTAGGGCTGTCTTTAACACAGGGCAAAAGGGGCATCTGCCTCCAGCCCAGTCATTTCCTGAGGGGCCCTTAGGAGCTGATGTATTATACAAAGCTATAAACTCGCACAAGCCAGTGTGTACAATGCTGAAGAATGCCGTACATATTCGATACAAATATATGTGAAGTATCCATATAAATCATAAAAAGGGACTTAAATAACAATGAAAAATGTCATACCAAAATGATGGAATCAACAACATATGTTCAAATCTTCAAATCAGTGAAGTGTTTTAATGTTGTTGACTCTAGCATAAACACCCAAATACAATACACATAAATAATATCTAAAAGTTTCAAAAATATTACCAAATTTTTTTTTTTTAACATGTTTGTTTATAAGACCGTTCATTGCGTTCGTGGTTTAAAGAGACTGTGTTATTTTCTTTTGCAAGAGCACCAAGTTCACATATAATAAAAAAATTAGCTTTTAAAAGAAATTGCAAATCATTCTCTAAAGGCAGGAAGGGTTTCATCATTCTTAAAAAAAAAAAATAAACCGCACACTTTCTGATATTTGACAATGAGGTCTAGATATATTGAGTGCTAAAATTAAAAGCAGAACTGTCTTTTACACACACATGTGGATGACAGGTTTCGTGACAGGTGAACGGCATGTAAGACACAAAGAAATGGTAAAATTGCAAGCCAATGTATAGACAACTCACAGCCAACCCCTTGTACGTGTTTAGTGGTTTTTGGAACAATTTTTCACTGTGTTGCTGGGGTTTATTCATTGAAGTACAATTGCTTGCGATTTGGCAAAAATGCAAGGTCCACCTTTCAAATTCACTAAAGCCAACTCACATTGGCACTTGCAAAAATAAAAACGTGCATACTTACATGCAGGTGAAGGAGCATTACAGCTAGGGGTCTGCCCCCCCACCCTTAGGGCTTTTAAGATTATTTAGCCCCCATTCCCTGCTAATGGAAGAGGGGATATAAAGCGGGATATCGCAACTCAAGGTTATTTAATTATCCCTCACTGTGCATTGGGTAGGGTAAAGGTAGAGGGGTGCAATCATGACCACTTCCTGGTGAATAGAGAGTCCTGGGGATCCTCATTTCTACATTATCAGAATCATTTAATTAACAAAAAGGGATTCAGTTCACAAGTTATCGAAGAGGACATGTGATATCACAGCTTGCATTCCCTCGCCTGTACCTGAAATTATGCTACATGAAGCCATGGTGTAAAAGCCCACCTATTGCATAACAGCACAAAGCATCATAAAGGGTTTAATGGCGTAATAACTACAAAAAAAACAAAAACATCTGAATAAATAATGAAAGAGGCATTGAGGAAAATACATTATTTTATAATCCACAATGGAAGTAGTGGTGTCTGGTACTGGAAATGCAGATTGGAAAGCCAATCTTTAGGAATAGTTTTGTTTCATATTTTGTAGTTTATGTACGGCTAGGTTAGCCTTTCAGTAATATTAAAAATCAAAATATACCAGCACAATATGTATTTATTGTGAGGGGATACCACATAAATTTAAAGGGCCCGCTCGGATATCATATGGAATTAAGTGAATATATGATGGATGGAGTGTCTCTAGAAATGTTTTCTTCCATCACTGCTAAAAAAAAAAAAGTATATGTATAACTTATTAACCTACATTGGTTACTTGCTACAAATGGCTTTTAGCAATGTAGACTGTAATTGCACAGATAAAAATGTAATAATTTAAATAACGTTATATTGCCCTAGCAGTGGAAGCAGAAATTATATAAAAAAAACATTCCTCACTACCCCCAAACCAGTTAAGCCAGTAATATTGAAAATGGAACAATATAGGGTAATATAGAAAGAATTGATGTGTCCTGCTAGAACGTACAAAATATGTGGGGTATTACTATAATGAAGGGATGTTGACAACGATAAATTGGGTCATTGTTCAGCAGTGGCACCTACTGTGTAAAAGAAATCCTAAGGAAAATTGCTTTTTTGAATTCTAGTACATGTTTTTTCATACAGCACTCATAATTATTTTTGGTGTGTTTCTATGGTTTCAAAAGAAAGCCCTTCTGAAAAAAAAGGATGTATAATTAGCGATGGGTAAATCAAACACGGAAAAGGAGAATCTTGTTTAAACCAACATACAATAAAATTGACAAAAATATGCTAAAAAATTAATTAAAACCCTTGGTAACCCTTGGTACTGAAGGAGTTAAGCATGAGCTATTTTTCCACGAACCCCATTAAATCACTAAAATGCAGATGCTTCCATTAGCTTTCATTGTAGCAGTGGATTCTACCCTGATAATTTGATTCTAGACAGCTCATTGAATGCTTGTTTAACTATGTATGCATTACTTACCGCTGTTAAAACCAATACAAGTTTAGATGGGTCATTAAACCAGGCCCAATGTGTTTTATTTTTAATTTTGTTTTGCCACCAGAGCAAGTCTCTGTACCTGAATTTAGCTCACTGAATGACCTTTATCTCCTCTCGCTTTCCAACTGACTTCTTTCACAAAAGTCTATTTTATGGGCAATTCTGGGCTCATTCATACACCTCTAGTTTTAAAAGGGTTTAAAGAAGCCAAAAAATCCCATGGATGACTGTTTTTAGAAGATCTATTTTAAATCTAAGAAGGTGTATTTATATATTCAAACTGGGCATACAGACAACATTACTGGTCTCCAGATTCTTGTCTTCCAAGGATAATCCAGAACACAGTTTCAAGTGTACGTCAAGTCTTCTGGAAATTACTTCCCTAATAGAATTGAGTGATGCAACATAGGGTTTACTCAAGTATTTCCAGAAGACTCTTTAATATCTCAGTGGAGGCTGTCTGCTCCAGTCGCCTTTATCAGTGGGTCCCTATTTAATGCATATGTCCTAGGGCAACAGCTTTTTTTTATTTTAAGGAGAACGTTGAACATATGCAATGTTTCGTGAATTGAATGTGGCTTCATTCCTACACCATTTACAATCAATTTAATTTGCCCCTGCTTTGACCACAGTAGATGAAAAACAGTTCTTCATAACATACTACATCTCAAATCCCATAATGCACAACCGGGGACTTTCTGATTTGGTCTCTTATTTCTTCTCTAATATTCTGTTTTTCCATGGTAATTTGTTCTCTTAGGTATAAAAAAACACTTCTGTGCGAATGAAAAATAAACAATCTCATCAGAATGCTTGTTAAATATTTGATTCTTATCTAAACATACATTTTCGTAAAACTGTGAAGTTCACATTACAGAAAATTGTCTTATTGTAAACAACCCTTGCTGCTTGCATTTAGAAACAAATTGTTCCAGTCCTAACCTCCAATGCAATTGAAAAATGCAAAACCTAAAGCCCAATTAGGCAGATCCTGTTTTGTAAGAAAATGTCATTACTCTCAATAATATAAGTAGTGGATGAGATGAACATGCTTTTTTAAAATCATTTTATTATTTTTCTCATTTTTAAAACCAGTACTTTTTTGTTTCTTAATTGAGAGTCTGGTATAATCTGTTAGTAATTTATCTGACTTGTCACTTGCTTGAGTGGAACATTAGTCATCCACATGCCTTATCAGCAGCTAAAGAAAAGCAGTTATGTGCTATTGACCCATTAATAAAGATTATAGAGATATTAAGGATACCTGTATGAAGAACATTCCCTGTTCTACTATGTCGTATCTCCCAATTGTCCTTGCTTACCAGGTACACATCGTCTTTGAAATCCAAATCCATTGGTCCTACTTACTTCTGCTGGTGTTCATCTTTTTTAAAATCTCAGACGATTTACTGGGTATCACAGTGTCCTACAGCCACATGAGTTACAATAATATGAATTAAGTCACATAAATAACGTTCTTGTTCTGGGCAGGGCAAAAGGCAGGGCAAAATGGGCAACTCCCCGGGCTATGTCATTACTGAGAGGCACATAGCAGCGGCTCCTTGAGGGGGCGATCACTTCCGTCGTGCCCACTGCTTACCTGTGCATTGCTCACACTGTGCGAATAATGTCTTTTTTTGCCACTGAGTGGATGCAGATACCCAGTGGAGTCACCTTACGTTATGACATATGAACCTGCTGCATTCCCACTTTCCCTGGGTGGTAAAAGAGAGGTTGCGAGCAACGCAGAGGAAAGCTGCCAGCTGTGCTAGAGGTAAGGGGATGGGTGTATGAATGAGTATGTGGGATTGAGTGAATGAATAAGTATTTTTGAATGGATATATGTCAATAAGAAGATCTTCTTAGGATATTTAGGCTCCTCTGTTGATATAAACCTGCAAATCAGTGTTTGCATGTGATATTCAGTTGATCTGTTTCCATCTGGTTCTCATTCTAACTAAACCTGCAATGCAGGTATAAGATCGACACCTTTTCTTTGTAATTGTCACTGTCATGGTTTATACCGTATTAGACTTGGACACCAGGGATGTCTTCGTGCTCATCTTCGACAAAAAAAAAATCTTCGTATTCCGTGAATATTCATGGACATTGTTCGTGTTCGGGTTAACGCGGTATGGACGACAAAGCAGCTCTGGTGCCAGGAGTTTAAATGTCTGTATGAGCAACTCTATTGGTCCCCAGCAGGGGGCTCGTCTGCCATCAACCCCTGTTTTAAGGTATGGGAGATGAAGGTCCACATTAACCTTGTACAAGTGATCAATAAGCATTTATATTATACACCAAAAGCTTTATTTTAGATATATTATCAGTTTGCAACTTGCATGAGGTTGTAAGGGACATAAAACACTAAATAAGAAATGACCATTATAAAATAAAGACACACACACTAAATTGGATGAATCAGGCCGTGGCTTTTATTTAGTTTCACCAAATTACAAATCCAAATACCGTAACTGAAACTCTGTAACCATATAATATAAATAAACACAAGCCCTTGGCATAAGCCCAGAGCACCATATATAAACCCTTTAACCTTGCCAACCGCCCTGAAAGCCAGCCAGCATATCAATACTTACAGTTCACCCATAGGGCAACTTTACCCCGATAAAAGCCACGACAATAAAATAAAAAAGAATAATATAAGGGTAGGTGGGAGGGCGCATCTTCATCAGCTCTTCCATGCTGATTCTTCGGCTCACCACCTCGCTACCGCTCACCAGACTCAACGGTCAGTGCAGTAATCGCTCAGTGGATCGCCAGGTAAGTAATAAAGCCCCCTCAGAACGCACCTATTTATAGGTGCAAATCCCGCCCTTTTGCACAGCGCGAGGCAACTACGTAGGCACCCAAAAGCAGCACGAGCCACTCTAAAAAACGAGGCAAAGCGCTAGCGCAGGCGCAAACGGGAACAAAGTTATATAAGCCTATTTTTTTTTTTTTTTTATATAACCACTAACCTGACCTTTCTGTGACCCCTCTGCCTGACCTGTAATGCTATGAATACACACTCCCTTGTCCCCACAACCTCATGTCAGCCTGCCCTATTTGTTCAGGCTTTATCATTGTTGTAGGGTAATAAAAGTCCCAGTTCAGTTTGTGTTTTGGAGATTTTATAATTGACCTTATAACTGATAATGCTGTGATATTGTCAGACCAAAATATATATAGAGTCTGTTATTGCTTGGTGATTAGTGTGATTAAAGCGGTTCTTACCTTCAGTTTCCTATGGTATTATAACATATATATGAGATGTGTCCAGCGAAGCAGTGAAATAAAAGGTAATTCCAAGTTCCTCAAAACTCAAGTTCTTTACCTGCTGTCTTATTTCAAGAAGTGGACAAAGAGGAAAATGCATATGGATGGATTCTGGATAGAGCCCCCATGTACTTGCAAGGGGGACAACACAAAAATATAAAGGGAGTACATAACTTTCATTTGCATTAAAGTGCAAATGATGGCTGTAGTGTGCCTTTACAAAGCAAGACTCTCTGGTAAACTTGGTGTAATATGTGCACCATGAGCAAAGACTTTTACATAATAATAAACCTATTCCTTAGGGCTTGACGTTTGAACAGTTACAGCTACTTATAATGGAGTGCTTTGCAAAAAACAAGAGTTTATTTCTTATTTAGTTTAAATTAAATCATTTGCATTTATATATCTACTCAAGATTAGTGTACTCTTTGCCAAGGTATTTTCTGCTAATTAAACAAAATATTACTGTTACAAAATAGAATGTGGCCAAATTATACAATAGGAGTAATATAAGTCAGCTTTGAGCCACAACACATCTCACTACTTTACTTCTCATCAATAGCCACGTAAAGCAAGAAACTTGGGGGGGGGGGTCTGTAATGTGATGTACATCTTGAGGCTAGTAATGTTTGATGTCTGTCCTGATATAGACAACTACCATTGGCTGACGTTAATCTGTGTCCTGATCCACACCTCATTTGAATCAATCATTAATGTTATTGTATGATATCTTCCCACCACCTGCTGAATCTTGCACAATCTGAAGTGCCCCTGCTTCAAAACATTTTCAGCCATTTAAGGGCAATTTAACAAATAACATCTTCCCAACAGCATAATGTTTCACATCGACCTTGACTCTTCATTGGTGCCATTTTATGTGATGTCGTTTTTATATTTTACATGAGTACTTCCTTGTCTCCAAGGGCTCAGTCCGTATACACTTGATATTTGTGACCTATATCACCACTTTTTCTAATACTTTAGCAAATTGAATATTCAATTCTATAGAATGAGGGGAAAAAAGCACCGATTTACATGCAATAAAATGCATCAGAGTTCAAGAAAAGTGGACTCCAACATATATTAAAAATAAAACTACAATTTTGCACACAATTGTCCTTTATCATGGCCAGACATCACTTATCCTTACACTCTTTATGGATCTCTTGCTTTTTATCTCAATATAAATATGCTAATATTCCTCAGTTAAAAATGAGTCTTTTCACCTGTAGACATATCATTGGTTTTGAATAAAACACTCTAGAAATGAAATATTGGAACGTGTGTGCCAAACACATTTTCACTCAAGATGTTTTCAAGAACAATTCTGTCTTCTCTTGACACTTCATTTCTTGTTCCTTTAGCTGTTAAGTTTTTACCTTATCAGATTTGGCTGGTACAAAGCTAAACAAACACTGGGAAAATAATGGAAATTTACGTAAAATCAATAGTGTTGTACCCTTTGCCTACAAACACACATGCTGATTCCAATTTCCACGTGGGCCAGACTGTCGTAAGGACAAAGGTTGTCTTCATTTTTTTAACATTCAAGGACAACAACAATTTTAGCACTTATTCTGTCTTTGTTCACCCACAATTTCCCCTTTTTACACTTAAGTAACACACAAATTAGATATATATTGTTTTACGTTTGTGTAAGAATGAGGGATAGGATTTTTTTTAATACATTTTGTCACAGTTCTTCCTATTAGAAATGTCATACAGATCAAACAAAAACTCAATATATTTGTTTACCATAAGAATGGAAATGCCTCATATGCCTAGACTTTTAGCCAACTGAATATTTTCATATACACAACCTAACATGAGTGAATGTTTTTGAAAAGGCAAACAATCTGGACTGTTATATTAGGCTTATCTTGGGACTATACAAGAAAAGAGAATTTAATATAATATAGAAAATAATTGTGGATTGGTGAGGAATATCAAATTGCATATACTCAACAATATTCATCCAAATTGTTAAGAGGGGGCTGCCATAACAATCAGATCACTCCTATTGGCCAGGAGTGATCTGATCATCATCAGCCCACTTTGATTGGTTCTGCAGCAGTTACTAAACTCACACCATTTGACCTGGAAGCACCCTGGACTTTCAGGTCAGTGCAGTTATTTTTTTTAATTTTTTTTTACTCTTTCGATGCGCCATTGAAGCACAGCAATGACTGAGATTTAGTCCCCACAAGCTTGTGGGGAATAATATTAACCCCTGCAATGCTGCGATGGGGTCATACACAATCACGGCATTGAAGGGGTTAATACTCCGGGATTGCTTTTAATTGAGCAATTGGGAAGCAAGGGAGGGTAACGGCTGGTCTCATGTGGAGACCGAAGAACCCTTTCTCCCTGTCCCTGAAGCTGCATCTGACAGCTGGGACACAATCGCTGGTACATCAGTGATTGCAGGAAGGAGTCACTCCTGTAGGAAAGTATTCAGAGGTTGGGCAGACTGGATGGGCTGAATGGTTCTTATCTGCCGTCACTTTCTATGTTTCCATAACTCCTATCACTATATAATGAGCCAGTATGACGGTGGTACCGCATAACTTTTATCACTATGTACTGAGCCAGAAACAGGTAATGGCACAGCATATCACATATCACTATATACTGAGCCAGGAATTGATTGTGGTATATCATTGTGGCTATATACTAAATCAGATATTGACGATGGTACAGCATAACGCCTATTACTATATACTGAGCCTGACATTGATGGTGGTACAGCATAACGTTTATCACTATATACTAAGTCAGACATAGACACTGATACCGCATAACTTCTATCACTTTATACAGAGCCAGACAATGATTGTCGTACACCTTAACTCCCATCACTATGTACTAAGCCAAACATTGACAGTGGTACAGCATCAGGGTCGGAATAAGAGCATCATGGGCCTGGTGCTGAGGATTTTGGTGGTCCTTTTTATGGAAATAAATAAAATAGACAGAATCCTAACTCCTCGGCATTCATGTGTACTGGATAAAGATGACATCAGTGCTAGGCAGATAATGTAGGATAGAATCTTATGTGATAGGATTGGAAGTACATCAGTACACTAAAAAAGTCATCATTCATGAGACACCTGAAGCCACAATTTAGGGTGACTTATCCTTTTTAATAAAATATGCCGATTGAAATAGAGTAAATAACACAAAACCTTTACTTTTCCTCTCACTGATTTATGCGCCTAGAGTGTTTTGTCCACTGAAGTGACTAAAAATTCAGGAGGGTGTTTATCTCTTAATAAGTAAAAATTAAGTAGTTCAATTTATTCCTACAGTAAGTAACTTGCCAGGAAACAGATGACCAAATACACACACCAGGACAAGCTCTGCCATTCCAACACCCAGACACACACACCAGGACAGGCTCTGCCACACCGACATCCAATCACACACAAGAGGACAGGCTCTGACACCCACATCCGGACGGGCTAAGCTACAACAATAAAATAAATGTAATGTAATGCCCCCAGCTGTATTGATTCCACCAGCTATACCACCAGCTATGCTGCCTTGCAGTATAGATGATGTATAAGTTACTAATTGGTTCCCTTCCATGAGTTTGTACATCCCCCATACTGCAGGGCAACATTTTATCTGGGCTGGTCAGCAATGTAAAAGTTATATGTGTCCTGGAAAACCTGGCTAATGTGGTCACCGTAATGCCCCCACACCCTTGTGCATTGCCCCCAGCTAGCTCCACATTGTATATTTATCCCACCACCCAGCTCCCCTTTTAGTATGTATTTATGTGATGCCCCCAGCCAGCACCCACTTGTGAATTAATGCCCCCACGCCCTTGCATATTGCCCCCCATCTTTAGTATCATGTAAGCCCAGCCTCAGAATGCTACCAGGGTGCTGTAATTGGAATCTGGGTGCTGAGCAAGTCCTATGTGTGCAATATGGTGCTTGGGCAAGTCCTATGCTTGCAACCTGGGTGCTGGTGAAGTCATTTGGATATAACTTGGGTGCTGAGCATCTCCTGTGGATGCAATCTGGGTGCTGCGGCAAGTCCTATGAGTGCGATCTGGGTGCTGGGGCAAGTCCTGTGGATGCAATCTGGGTGCTGGGCAAGTCATTTTGATTGGACATGGATACTGGGCAAGTTGTTTGGATGCAATCTGGGTGCTGGGGCAAATCTTATGTGTGCAATCTGGGTGCCAAGACTGGCCTTTGGGGTGTGCAGTCTATGATCTATGCCAGCAATATGGGTCAATGAATACTAATGTGCATTTTTTAAGTTGATCACTTTTTGTTAGCTCTCTGTTTGTTTGTTTTTATTATCACTTTGTTTATACCATAAAAATTGAATGTGTTGCTCTGTGGTGAATCAACGTTTATATTCTAAATTTTATAGTTTGTTCTGCATTCGTAGTGTATTTAAATTGGCCGCTCAAAATGTATAATTTTTGCATGTATCTTTGACCTACAACTACATGTAAAAACTACGAATGCTTTCACCAATGGCCCAGCACATAACATTAAAAAGTGATACTAATATACTGATGTGACATTGGGAGTTATGCTCTACTACCGTTAGTGTCTGTTGGGTGTATCACCGTCAATATCTGGCACAGTATATAGATATGGGAGATATGCAGTGCCTGCGTTTTTTTAATAGATACACTGTACCAAACTCAGTGTCTGGATCACTATATAATGATTGGAGTTATACTGTTGTGGTTGCAGTGATTAAAGTTATGGTATAGCCCTGTAAGGCTCAGCATTTTTATAGATGGGAGTTATATACTGTACCACTGTCAGGCTCAGTATATATTGATGAGAGTTATGTTGTACTACTCTCAGTGTCAAAACGTAAATAAATCACTGAGTAAATAAATCACTATTTTTTTTAACGCTCTGCCGTTCTAATTCTAATTTCCTTGTTGTTTTTCTATTAATAAATATAGTGGGGGGCACAAATGTCTGTTCTTGCCTCAGGAGCAAAAGGAGCTAGCTACGACGTTGCCCCTCTTATTCAGTTGCTTCTTTAAAGCCCGAGAGCCTGATGTCACAGACACATTTATCGTAATGCTGTTTGGGCCCAAAATGGCACCAAGAAGCTGTCTGGAGGCAAAGATGGCACTGACAAATTTTTGGGGGCAAAGCTGGCACTGTGGAGTGTGAGTGATATGTTACATTCTGGTGTAGTTAGAGGGGGTTATGTATGTTAAGGGGAGGATGTACCAATATTACAACAATCGTCAGGAGTTAAAGGTCCATAGGAGTGACTCTATTGGTTGCTGGTAGGGTCCTCCTCTAGCATCAACCAATCGGTTGATGCCAGAGGAGGCTCCTGCAGGCGACCAATGGAGTCACTCTTATGGACCTTTAGTCCCTGACGGCGAACCTATGGATTTCCGCTCCCGTTAACCCCTGCGATGCTGCATAGATAAGGTAGGCTAGATGGGGAAGGGACCAGGGAGATTAGTAAACAAAGAGGAAGACGAACATGAAGATTCTTCGTGTTGTGTCTTCGTCTTCGTGTACGTTTTGCTGCCACCATGTTTGTTTCTTTGGTATTTGGGCTGAACAAAGGAGAGCTACCAATGAAAAGCTGAACTTCTGCTGAAAAAAGTGAAACTTTTACCAGGAATAACGAAAGGATGCGAAAATTGTTGAAAATGTCCTGGCCTCAAAGGGTTAAATCTTTTTAAGACAGCTTGGTGGCCATTGGCTGTCCAGATACTATACAAGAAAGTGAACACACCACTTCGTTTATATCCCTTTTATATGAACAACGCTTAAATCTGAATGGCATACAAAGAGGAATCAGGCGCACACAATAATTCTGATTGCTGTGCACATTTTGCAAAGTATCCATGTTTTTATTGTTTTAAACAAGCAATTGTTCCCTGTATATAATTTTCTTGTGTTTCATCTACCAAACACGCTAAAACTCAGTGTGAGTTTATGTATAAATATTAATTGTAGTACAAAATGGGAAAATTGGAGCAATTAGCAGAAGCATTTGATTGGTTTCTAGGAAGACTGTACCTCTTTTACATCTAGTGGTCGGCAGAGAAGGTAGGGAAACATTTAGAAAGCGCACGCGAGAGAGAGAGAGAGAGAGAGTGTGTGTGTTATACCTTGCATCTCCTTGAGATCGGGACAACAGCAACTGAGCTCACCAATCCCACAAATACAAATGTATTTTGTATCCTTTATTTACTAAAACAATGTACGGTATTTCAAACCAAGGATTACAGAGTAAGGATACATATTGCAATGTCTCCAAATGTCCTTACTTTCAGTGCAGAATGAACTGATTTGTGTCTTACTTTACAAAAAAAATCAGTCTTTAAAGGTTCACAGCCTTCTACTTCTTCTACTAATGCCTTGCAACTCCACCTTATCACCTTCACCTTTGTCCTCCAGCTCATCCTCTGTCTGACTTTAATATGTTATATGTGTGGTTTGCATGTGGATCTTATGGTAATTTGCTTCTAAAGACTTTACTCCATATACCTTGGTATGTGATTATTCAGTTACATCAGATACACCAGGAAAGGTGAATAAAAAATGTGTAAAATTGCTTTTATTTGGACAGTTGAGCAGGACACTAGAGCAGGTGCATGGAATAGCGGGATAGTGCCCAAAAATTAAGACTGTTGGAGTAATGTTTCATAACATAACTAAGGTAAATACTGGTTTCTCACATATGTGAAGACAACATGCCACAAAATAAAATTATTTTGGCACAATATGATAACAAGAAAATAAACAATTTTTTTTCTATTTTTTTTCATTTTTATTATTTGTTTTTAATTTTAATTTTATTATGTATACATATTTTTTTAATTTTTTTATTGATATTAATTAGATTTGTCTTTCATATGCTCCCTGATGAAACTTCCTTTTAATGGGGTCCTTTTGATATAACAATTTAATGTAAAGTCGGAAAACTTCTAGTTATGTCCACTGATTTGGCTCTTCAATGTGTGTGCTTTTAGGGATGTTTCTGAAATACTTAGACCAGCCCACCTGGCACCAACAACCATGCCACGTTGAAAGTTACTTAAATCCCCTTTCTTCCTCATTCTGATGCTCGGTTTGAACTTCAGCAAGTTGTCTTGACTACGTCTACATGCCTAAATGCATTGAGTTGCTGCCATGTGATTGGTTGATTAGCTATTTGTGTTATATATGTGCATATATGTGCAAGTAAAGCTTTTCTGCAAAATGATAATAGCACAAAAGGATCCCCTACATGTTCAGACCTTTTTCCTCCCTAAACCCTTATTCTGGTGAGCTTAAAGTATATGAATCTAGGTCAGAAAAACATGAGTGATGTTTGATCCACAAATGACCTTAGACATGAGTGATGCAGGCATTTAAGGGGTTTGTCTGGATCTAATATAGATCAACTCATGATAGTTACTCTCCAAACACAATCTAAGTTTGCAAAAACAATCCATTCATAAATACTAATGATAATAATGCAGAGAAAACCAATAATAATAACATTCTGATGCTTCAAAATGCAGATTGAACACATTTGTAAGACTTTTATCATTAAATACAAAAAATGCACATGTAGAACAACTGATATAAATAAAAATTTCACAGTTTACACTCTGGTGTATACATAGCTTACATTAAATGTTCCTATAGAGAACATATAAGCATATAAGGTGATAAGTTGTTTGGGTATACAAATAAAAATATTTTTATGTTATTTTTACTTGTTGAGATCTAACTTCTGCCATAATAGTTGCAGTTCTTCATAAAACTGTTATGACCTTTTCATTGTTAAATTAGCCTGAAGCTCCATCTCGATGTATTGTGTCTTTGTTTTTATACAACAAAGGTCACACGTACTATAGTGTCTATAGACAGGACACTTTTCTCATTTTGCCGTAACCAGGAAAGCTAGATATTAACCATTTATATCTCACATGGGTTGGTAAACCAAGAATGATGATACCCAAATCTACCTGCCTTGTCCTGATCTCTCGCCATCTCCCATGTCCCGTATTATCAACTGCTTGTCTTCATGGATGTCACAATGCTACCTGAAACTTAATCTTTCTAAAACTTTCTAAAACCTCTCCTTCATCCCTAACATGCAGTCCCTTGCCAGATCCTGCCGCTTGCACATCTATCGCATTCGCCCATTCCTCACCCAAGAATCCACAAAAACTCTGGTTCATTCACTTCGTCTTGACTACTGCAACACTCTTCTGATCGGCATTCCACTGTCACGACTCTCTCCTCGACAGTCTGTCCTAAATTCAAATATGTAAGGTTTCTACAAGAAGAACACTATAGATAAGCTGTGCTAAAAAGAGTTTCCAAATAAGTCTAAAAAGATACGTGTGCTCTTCTAAGAAACTCACCTTAATTGTCTCATAAATCAAAGCATTCTACCCTAACTAAATCGATTCATGTAGTACGTTCATGGTCACAGGACCATAAACTACAAACCAATTTGATTTAAGTGGATGCAACTTAATTTGCTTGAGACATGAGTTTCACTATTAATAAAACTGTAAACGATGGATAGCAATCCATCTCTCCAACACTTCTCCCTTTTCCATAACAAGGTGAGATTGCACAGAATTTAGGTTTAGATTCATCACAGCAGCTACAGAAAATGTAATGAAATTCTAAAACACAAATCGGTTGTGTTGTAAAATGTGGGTGTACAACTTTGCACGTATAAATATATTGCATTTATATACACAATTAAACACACTCATATATATATAATATATATATATATATATATATATATATACATATCCGTGAGAGTATTTGTGTGTATTTTGAAGAAAAAATCAAAAGGTTAAACAATAGACAATTTTCACAGCGTTTGTCACCCCCCATCAAGGCTGCAGAGCTGCATGTCTTTAGTTTCCCTTGTCTTGCTACTGTAATCCATTCCTGGATTTCCTTATGCTGCTGATTCCTTGATTCCAGTTCTGCTCTTTGCTTCAGCCCTGTTTCTTTTATAAGGTGTGCCCCACCAATTATGGCTGTCTCAGTCTGCAGTCTACAGGTATGTCTCTCTGATATGTGTTTAGTTTCAATGTCTAGTTTGTTTAGTACTTCAGTAGGCAGGGTTTAGTGCTACGACCCACCGAATATTGGAGTACTTTGACGTAGTGGTGGGCTAAGCATACTATGGCCATAAGATGTGACTAAATCTCCAATTGTTATCACATAGTCCTAGGCTAGTCCTGTATTTATGTGTGTATCCTGTCCCTGTAACATGTATTCCTCATTCTGCAACCTGCTTCTACTCCTCTAGCTCTGTCCTGTCTTTTCTGTTCTTAGCTCCAGTTATCTGTACTCCATACCTCCCGCTGCTATTTCACAGTCCTGGTATGCAGCTATACAATCCTGATGGCCCCACACACAGGGAAGTGTGGTTACTCTGCATCTTTTCCTGTGTCTCCGCTCTTGTACGGTGACTGCAATGCCATCATCGGGTGCTCTGGGTCATTACAGTCGTCTGTATGGACCCAGTACGTGACAGCCTTCTTTGCTTACATTTATCAATGGTGTCAATATTTGTGGAGGGCACTGTATCTAAGGCATAGATTTGGGGTATTCCATCACTCTGTGGCCATATTTTACTCAACCCACCACTACCTCAAAGTACCCCAAGTTTGATGAATCCTATCTAGCAATGGGACCGCATTGCATTTTTAACCCAAGGAAACTCTCATGCAATTAAGAGCATTATTTAGGCACCTATGTGGCAGGTGGTGCTGCCCTAAAGTTTGGTGAGAACCTGCACAAATCCACAGCACACAAAAAAAAATAAAAACTAACTAACTAAATATATTATATATATATATATATAATAAAAAGTGGGAGTGCACAACCTAAAAAACATAAAAAGCATACATATTCAGATGCTGGGTTGTTGTTAGAATAATAATGACCAATAAATAACAAAACAAAGCAAGTTGTGCTACTGCCATTTGTTCTACTGTTCTCATGTAAATGTGATCTGAAAAGGGCCTAAGCATGACTAGTGTCAGGAAGCATGGTTATACTCTAATATTGGAAGTTAGTGCTGACCAGCTGCAGAAAGTTAACATTATATGTGTTTATGGGGACAGATGTGAAAAACCTGCTGCCATGGCTAAAATAGAAAGCCATTATAAGCTTTAGAAGAGGAATAGTAGAAGAGTTTCCCCAATTTTAAGAGTTATGGAAAACCACTGAGAAAGCATCCAGAGTTTAAAAGAGATTATTAATGACTTTAATAATATATTATCTCTTTCTGATATAGAATTGGAAGAGGAACAAGTTACTATGACAAAAGAAAAACCTAAAATGTTATATCCTATGTTAGCATTAGTGGGGGATAACCAAAGTCAGTATATTGAGGAGCCAAGTGGTAGTCAACTCTTTAAGAAAGCACAGCGGAAAGACACAGTGGTAGTCAACTCTTTAAGAAAGCTCAGCGGAAAGACACTGTGTTAGGAAAATCTTTAAGAAAGCA